>PVJA010057843.1:0-10302 GCA_004027025.1 Myocastor coypus
AAAAAAAAAAAAAAAAAAAAAAAAAAAAAAAAAAAAAAAAAAAAAAAAAAAAAAAAAAAAAAAAAAAAAAAAAAAAAAAAAAAAAAAAAAAAAAAAAAAAAAAAAAAAAAAAAAAAAAAAAAAAAAAAAAAAAAAAAAAAAAAAAAAAAAAAAAAAAAAAAAAAAAAAAAGAACAGATCAATGTACACAATTCAATAAATTCAATATATCATAGTAACAAAATGAAGGAAAAATATCACAGCTACCTTAAATGTATTAAATCCATTTAAACATTCAGCAACTCTGTGGCATGACAATTAGAACTCTATATAAGATGGTCATAACTTAGAATGTACGACTACAGTATATCTAAAACACCCAGAGAGAGCATCTTACTGAAAAGGAAAAAGCTTCAAATATTTCTTTAAGAACTAAAGGATGAAAAGATATCTAATTCCAAGATTTTTATATATGGTCTTGAAATCTTAGAGAAACTAAACAAATAAATGAAAGGTAGACATAGAGAAAGGAGAAAGTTAAACTACCGTAATTTGAAAAAGATGGTTGAAAACCCACCAAAAGACTACTAGAATTGATAAATTAATTCTATAGTACTGTAGGATATCAAAGCACATGTGAAAAGCACTATATTTGTATATACTAGTAATGATCTTGGTGAGAAAGACAATATAAAAACAATATTATAGCAAAAAGTCACACAAAATTTTAAGAGTAAATTTAATTAAGGAAAGGAAACAAAATTACAATGAAAATTATAAAAGCAATGAAAGAAATTCAATAAGAGAAAAAAATTGAAGAGATCTCTGATATATGGTTAAGAATAATTAACAGCACTAAGTCTCTACAGTGTGAAGAACAGTAGAAGGATTCTATGTGTGCTCCCAGTGTGAATCAGCAATGGAACATTTGTCCATTTTGTGTGAGTTTGAGCCCCAGTGAACACACACGCGTGCGCACACACACACACACACACACACACACACACACACACCAATGCTATTCCCATGGAAACGACTATGGCATTTTATATATGAATAGAAAGGATAAATCTTAAGATTCATATGGAAACAGAAAATATTGCAAATAGTGAAATCCATCTTGTGCCAAAAGGAGAAAACAAGAGATCTCATCCTAACTTAAGTTGAGACCATTCTACAGAGCTTGAGTATCCAAAAGAGGATGACACTGGCATAAATTGAGACACAAACCAGTGGAAAAGAAGAAAACAGGTTGCATCCTTGTATCCACAATCAATTCTCCATAGAGGCACTGAATGTGTAGATACTTTTGAAAGCAGAGCCTCTTCTTAAGTACTTGTGGAAAAAAACAGTGTTTTATATGCAGAAATTCAAAGTGATACTGATGTCTAACTGTATAAAAACCCACAATGGCCAGCAAGACAATGCAGTGGACTAAGCACTAGTTTAGGCAAGGGCAGGGACTAGTGTTCCATGGATCCCCAGCGACACATGCTGGGCCCCACCCCCAGGAAGTGCTGAGCTGGCGATGTACTTCAGGTGTGGTTATGCATGCCTGTAATTCCAGCCCCAGAGAGGCTCAAAACAGAATGATCACAAGTCTGAGCTGTGTGATGAAGCCCTACGCAAAACACACTAAAAAGAAAAAGGAAAAAATAAATAAAACTCCACAAAAACTGAAACAAAGACCTGAATAAAGACCTGAATTTTTTTGAATACTAGAAGACAACAGAGCAGAAGCTCCTCAAAACATTAGTATACTAATATGTTATACACAAGAAAACTAAATAAAAAAGTTAAGACTCCAGAATTAAACTATGTCAAACTAAGGCTCTTCACTACAGCAAAGGGAATGATGGAGTGAAGGAATAACCTGCAGAACAGGTAAGAATATTTGTAAACTATCTGATAAAGAGCTAATACGGGGTAATATCTAACAAACTCCAATAACTCAGCAATAGCAACAGTAAATAAATCAAAGTGGGCAAAGATCCAAATGATATTTCTCAAAATAAAACACAAACATAACCAGCAAATATATAAAAAGTATTCAACATTATAATTACCAGAGGAATACATATCAAAACTACAGTGAGCTATTAACCTCATTCATGATGAGTATCATCAAACAACCAAAACCCAATGAATACTGGCCAATATGCAGAAAAAAGCAACTCTTTTCAAGTGTTATAGGGAGAGCAAAGTGATATAATTACTATGACAGACAGCATGGTGCTTTCTCAAAACACTAAATGCAGATCTACAATATGACCCCGCTCTACCATTCCTTGGTATATAAGGGAAATAAAGACACATGCTAAAGACAAACTTGCATATTATGGTTTTGTAGCACTATTCATTCTAATTTAGGAATAGGAATCAGGCCATCAACAGATAAAGAAGGGTGGAGAAGGTCGTGTGTGTGTGTGTGTGTGTGTGTGTGTGTGTGTGTGTGTGTGTATACTCATGCAAATAGAAACAATGGAGTAGTATTCATTCATAAAGAAGAGTAAAAGCCTGACATTTGCAGCAAAGTGGATGGAAGTGAAAACTATTTTATTAAGTGAAGTAAGCCAGGCACAGAAGGAGGTGTACGATGTACTCTGTTATATGTAAAAGCAAAATGTTAATCTTAGAGAAAAATCATTGCTACTGATTAGGAAGGATTTATGAACAGGACAAGAGAAATGAATTTGATCAGAGAATCTTGTAACATATATGGAAATATCACATCATTGTTAACTTATACAATTATATAATAATACATTTTAAAATACTAAAACTAAATGCATAGTTTAGGTACCATGGAATACAGATACAAAAAACTCAAATAAGCATATAGTAATATACCTACACTCCCTACACACCCATGCTTATTGCAACACTATTCATAATAACCATGCTATAGAATCAACTAAATTTTCTACCAATTCATAAATGATATACATGATATAAAATATATTTTTATTTGTTATGTAACATGTACAGGTAGGTAATATAACAAATCTTTGTCATAAAGTCCCATATACACACAAGCATACAAAGGCTCTGTTTATCCTTTGGAATACTGCATGAATAAGGACCTGATGTCTGAGTTGTAGGATAACAAATAGTTTTTAATATGGCTATCAGCATATACTGAAATTTACTTGAATTTCAGTCTTTGTGTATTTCCTAGCATCTTGTAGGATTTTGTCTGTTACAATTTACAATGTTGGAAGGCAGTGCTGCTATTCATGCCACTAAGTTTCACCCTGCCGAGATGTTCGCTCCACTTTGGGGGCAGTTCTCACACCAGAGCATCCTTTGGCTGCGTAACCATTTCACATTTTGACTAGTCAAATAGGTGCTCACATTGTCATTTTCCGTAGTCACTTGGATTGAGGTCTTCATTCCCTGTGTATCAGTTGATTCTTGCTTCTCTACACTGATACAGGACATGAGGCTCCCATGGCCAATGCCAAGTCATCACAGGCACCATCTACACACTCCACCCTTCTGTTATGCAAACACGTATTTTATCCCAATGGATTATCTTCATCATCCACACGTGAGTAACCTCATGCTTCACATTTCAGCTAATCCTCAATTGCTTTGGTTGTCATGCATCCTCTGAATGCTCAGGTAAATATAGGAGAAATGTTAGATGGAGCAGCAAGCTGGCAGAGATTCTGGTTTGACAATTTATATGTGTACACAACTTTGTCCTTCATTGTACCAAAAGAACAAACACAAAACACAAAATTGCATCCTGGAGCCCTCATTAGGGGTACTAATATGCATAGCTGCCTACAACCACACTAAAAATAGGGAAGAAAATAGCAGTAGAAAGGGAAGGAAGGTGTTTGTGTGACTGAGTCTCAGTGTGAGACATAGATAGGTTGGGGAAGGGATTTTTCCTGTCTCATTTTTAAAGTGATTATTTTCCAGTTAGATCTCACTTTTGGAGAAACAGGGCACACTTTAAAATATCACACTGTACCCCATTAGTATGTAAATTATTACATGTTAACTAAAGAGTGAAAAGCTTCTCTTAATATATAAGAAAGTAAAATGTAGAAAACAATAAAATTCTTGATTACTGACCAAACATCAAACCAGAATGTGATATGCAATAAAATTACTACTCAGATTGTGATGATGGACATTCTGTCCTTTTATGTCGACAAGTAGACATGACCATTGTAGACCTTTTCACAAAATGAACCCTAAATCCTCATGCAGACTTGACATCACTAGTTGTCACAGATAGTTCATTTTAAATTCCCCTGATTAGTGGGGTGGTCATGTGTGATTACAAATTGTGTGCATTCCAAAAACAAAAAAGCCCAGATCTTTATGACAGAGGGAGCTTTGGAATCGTGAGAGGAGCTTCCTAGCTTTTCACAGCAGCTGCATGATAATCCTCTGCCTTCCTTTCAGTTACAGGTACAAAGAGAAGAGATGGCTTTTAGGAACCTAAAGGAAATATTTCTTGGTCTTAAGGCTGACAAGAGGATAATTTGTTTTCTTAAAGATTTATTTGCTATCAGAGAGATCGAAAGAACCTAACATTACATTTTTTTTTTTTCTGAAGTTAATGTTGTAAGAAAAGACAGCACTGAAGCCTTTTACCTATTTTCAACAGGAAGATTTAAGCTCCTTAGTTTTAATTTGTGTTTGTGCACATAATTTCTTCCTTGTGTTTGTATTAAATAAGCACTGACATTGCAATTTTCCAATAATCTCTCTTACCATTTCTATCTTTCTCTGGGCAAGTTTCAGTCAGAGAAATTTAAAGTTTCTTTGGAGTTTGTGAGAAAATAAAAAGCACTGTTCGGTATTATTTGCTTTTAGTAGTATTTTCCTGGCTCAAACAAGAAATTTATAGCTTTCACCCACCCAGAGGAAAACTTTGTATTTAAGAAAAAAATTCTCACAAAAGCAATTTTATTAATGTTACCTATAGTGTAACAATGTGTTGGAATTGAAAGCTATTGCTTTTTCAGATACTGAATTTGTTCCATCTCTCTTTCTTTCTAAGGAGAGGAAAGTGTTGAACTAGTGTGCTGCAACAGTACAAGGTCGGAATTGAAAAGTAGATATAGCATTACTGTCTTTTAAATGGAGCTTTCAAATTTCGCTTGGCAAATCTTAGATTAATTAATTAATTATTATCATTTAAAGAAGAAAATGGTCAGATTGGTGTCTTAGCCCACCCTATGCAATAGCTTATAAGTTTTTCACTTCACTTAGAAAAATATATTTGTCAGTTATATATCTAATGATCCATATACCAAATATTTGCATGTAAGGAAATAATCATAAAATAAAAAGTATGGCCAAAATGGCAGCTTCCCATCCTAATTATTTAAAAGACTATTAGCCAAATGAGTCAAAACAATTCCCACATTGGCTCGCTGCCATCCTGTTCTGGCTGCTCTGGAAAGTCTGCAGAACGTCCCTCGCTGGGCTTTCAGCACTCCTCAGATAGCACTCGTAGAGCCCGGACCTTTCTTTCCCTTATATATTCAGTTACACATTGTATGGCCACAGAGGCTTTATTAATTATCCGGTATAAATAATTCCTAGACATTCTCCCACACAACTTATTCTGCCTTATGTTCCCTCATAATATTAAGACAAAAACTGACATATAAGGGCCAATAAATAGCCTACATGGTTTTTGTTTGCTTTTACCTTTGTTAAACCTTCTGCTGGCTAAGGACATAGGCTATCCCTTTTTGGTTTTGTTTTGTTTAACTTACTTACTTGGTACAGAGTCTCACTACATGGCTGAGACTCATAGTGATACTCCTGTCTCAGCCTCCCCAGTCCTGGGATTGCAGCTATGTGCCACCATGCCCATTGTGACATGTCACAATCTCATGGCATGTGGTACCAAGGATCAAACCCAGTTCTTGTGCCGTCCAGGCAGGCACTTCTACTACTGAACTATCTCCCTTGCTCCAATATAAGATAGTTGTTTATTTTTTTTTTTTAGTTTTTGTGGCACCAGGGATATTCCTAAATTTTAACCTAAAACCCTCCCCTTCATCTTAGTTGAGTTTATACTTTTAATTTCCTAGACTATTGAGTGCATACTTATGTCACAATATATATTGCCTTAAATCGTATACTCTCGTTAGCAACATACATAAGCTTTTGCCCCCAAAATTAAAGCCCTTTAAAAGAAAAGACTACTAATTTTCTTCAAACCCTAAGAACTTATTCATTAGTGAATTTCTTGGAACATTATGTATACCAACTAATTAATTTATATATTAATATTTCCACAAATTAATAACATTCTGTACTACATTAGAAATTAAAATATTCCATACAAAGCAAACTAAAAATAAAATATTGCAGAATAAATGTATTGATACCTCCATGAAGTTGTTGGGATTTGAGTGGTGGGTAAGATGAACTGAGGCTTGCAAATCTATTTTCAAAGTTAATATGCACATCAAGGAGTGTTCAAATATACCTTGTGTAACAGTGAGCAAACAGCCAGCTCATTTATTTTCCAGTAATAACAGATTCATTGTTGTACTTAATATAGACTCAGTTTTATTATAGTATCCACTCTTGTTTGAAATTCTGTAATTCCACACAATGTGTTTCCTTTTCTTTTCCTCTACTCTTCGAAAGGCTGTCAGAGTCACCAAGCCCAGCATATTGAGCTTGAAGGAGACTCAGTGTGTGAAAAGCTCTACCTTCCACTTTCAAAACACCTTTACTTTATAGGTATCACTGATAAAATTGCTTTTCTGTGTAGAATTATTTTTTTCTACTTCAATTCTTTCTCTCTAAGAGGAGAGAAAGCTATGCAACTCTTGATTACTCCAGAATAAAAAAAAAAAAAAAAAAAAGAAAACAAAGACTAATTAAGTGGCAAAATATTCATCCTAGAATTTTAATCAAATCTACTTTTAATTAATACATACAATAAAATTTGTATATACTAATCCTATGGAATATTTGATTTACACATACTATATAGAATTTAAATGAGATTAACTATGTCCCCCTCCTCAAGCATATTCCATTTCCTTACAGTAAAACATACCAGCATTTTGGAACACACAAGGTTATATCTACATATGCAAATCCTACTGTGTAATCTACAACAAATAGAAACTACTTACTCCTGCCCAGCTGTAGCCTAATGACACCTGCTCAAGCTTACCTCATTTCTCCCTCCATCCCACTCTTGCTGCCTCCTTGTAGTCACCATTCCACTCCCAGCTTCTCATGGGAGCATCTTTTTAGACTCCCTATGTGGATGAGATCATGTGACAGTTGTCTGTGCCTGACATATTTTACTTAATATGATGATTTCCAGTTCCATACATGCTATTCCAAATGACGGTGGTATACACATAGACGTACAGATAGGAAGACACAGGTAGATAAATACAGATCTCACTTTCTTTTTCTCTTTATCAGGTGATAGACTCTTGGATTGTTTCATGCCTTTACTAGTGTGAGCAGTGTTGCAGTGAACATCAGATACAAGATCTCACAGTGAAGTACTGAATTCTTCCCTTATGATATGTGCCCAGTAGCGGGGTTCTTAGATCTCATAGCAATTCTACTTTGATATTTTCAAGGTGCCTCCATCCTGCATGACACAACGTCTGTGCTGCTTTAAACTCCAACCATGTATAAGAGTTCTTTGCGCTCTTCATCTTTTGCTGGTACATTTTATCTTTTGCCTTTTGGAAAATGATATGAGGTGACATTCACTTATGATTTATTCCATTCTGATTATTAGTGATTTTTATAATTTAAATATGGTTTCCAGTAGGGGGATAGCTGGAGTGAACGGTACTCTTAATTCAAAGAGAAGAATTTTTTTCTTTCTTTCCTTAGCAACATCAATAGGAAGGTGGGTCATACCCACACACTGTGCTCTGTTTAACTATTGTGAGGACAATGTGCAGTGTGGCAACTGTTAAAAAAAATTAGTGCTTATTGAAAGTGTTAATGTTTAATTGTTTGATCAATCTTAAACACTGATATCTATTAATCTAAACTGATCCAATGATGAGAATATGTAATATAACCATTGTTAAATTTAAAAAAAATTGTTTCCATTTGTAAAAAAAATTAAGATTCAGAATATAAAATAATTCAAAAACCACAGCAGCCATGAAGCAAGTGTGATGACTTAAAATTAACCAACACATAAATAGAGATATTTTGCAAAGATTTGCAAACATAAATTCTAAATATTGTGTGTCTAAATACTTTATATCTAAATATTTTGAAAAATCAACTATCCTTTCCTATGTATGCAGTATTAAAAGGAACTTTACTAGTTTCAATGCTTTTACACAGGAAGTATATTTTAACAGATTTTTTAAAACAAAGTTACACATAATAGTTTATTACAAGGTATATAGCCTCCAGAATTTTATGTGGAAAGGCTGAAAAAATCTATTCTTCATAGAAATGGAAGAAGATGATTGAGGCATGGGATTCTTATTAGAACACTGAAAATTTTTGGATATTTTCCTGATCATAAACTATATAATTGCTATGTTCAAGTTCTATAAATAGATAAAAGCATATCAATGGAAATTAAATGTACATATGATACAAAGTAGTACAAACTAGTGCTTGTAAGTACAATATTAAAGTGTTCTGAAAATATGTTATACATGAAGTTTTCTCTTTCTTTCTTCCTTCCTTCCTTCCTTTCTTTCTTTCTTTCTTTGGTACTGGGGATGGAACTCAGGATCTTGCATTTGTTAGGCAGGTATTTATGCTACTGAGCTATCTGCCCAGACCCACATCAGATTTTAAATGAAGTAGAAACAATCTGGTTCTAACTATATTATTCAAAACAGAACTGGTTTCCAATCCCACAACTCAGTACAAATCCAAAAATATTAAGATCAGTCAGTCAAAGATATATCCTCACTTTCATATTCACTGCAGTGCTATTCACAAGAGCCAAGACATGGAGTCCCAAACAGCAAACAATGAGGGAAGAAAATACGAAAATAATAAATATGAAGTAAGAAATCTGGCATTTTGCAACAACATGGGTGGGCCTGGAGGACATTACGTGAAATAAATCAAGCACAGAAAGACACATCATTTTTTTTACTATTAAAGGGGGAATCTTCCAAACAACACTTAAAAGCATAGAGTAGAATGGAGTTAAATGAGATTGAGGAAAACTGATATCTGGAGATAGCAATGAAAGGATACAAAACTTAAATTATATGGAAGCAGTAAGTTCAAGTGATCTGCACAGTTCAATGTGATAGTCATTGTTAATAAAAATGCTTTATATTTTTGAAAACTACTGAGAACAGAGCATAAGTGGTCTCATTAGAAACATAAGAATGTGAGATAGTGCATATATCATCTAGCTTAATGAAGACATTGAAAAAACTGTACAAATTTCTGCCTCATACATGACATACACAATTTTGTCGTTCACCTTAATAAAATTAACTAATTGAAGATAAAGCTAGATTATCTTATTGATATCTTATGCCATTGTTTACACTAACTGCTGCTCTCAAAGGTGATTGAACACACTAAAAAATAAAACAACAGAAAAACAAACTTCTGTATCTATGTGTATTTATTACTTTCCCCTGATCGTGGCTTATTTTACTGTTATTGAATTACTGATAAAGGATCTATAGCTGAAGAACCCTACATTTTAAGATTACTAAAGTGTGTATGATCAGAAGGTCAATATTAGATTATGTAATATAAAAAGAAGTAATTGGGTTCTCAAATGCTTCTGTTTGCAAATAATTTGGCACACAAATAAAGTGTTCTGCAATTTGCTTCAGTTTGCAAATGTACTATGGGCTCAAGCACAACCATGGCCATCTACTTCCCACAAACATGAATGCAGCCATCCTTCCTTTATCATAAAACAAATTAAGTTTGTAAACTGAGTTACCAGTTGTGCTCATAAGGGGTTATTGTATATAACCATTTGTTTACAATCTCTCCTTGCAGCTTAATAATCAATATGGATACTGGAAAAATGAACATTAGTCTCCAAGATCCTCCAGATTCTTCTTGAATTTAGTTTCATTCAATAACAAAGAAAATTGGTCCATATTTAAAGGAAAACTTTTCTCCATAACAGAAGCCTTAGGAAATCTATTAGTACTGAGACCCAAACCGCACCGCTGGGAGCTGAGCCTGCGCGCCCACCGCGGGTAAGCTCCCTGCGCCCCTCTGCCCCGCCTCTGCGTTCCCGCCACTAACTTCCTGTTCCAGCCAGACCCAAACCGCACCGCTGGGAGCTGAGCCTGCGCGCCCGCCACGGGTAAGCTCCCTGCGCCCCTCTGCCCCGCCTCTG
>PVJA010057844.1:0-10306 GCA_004027025.1 Myocastor coypus
CCTTATTTATTTATTTATTTATTTATTTATTTATTTATTTATTTATTGTCTTTTTGAGACAGGGTCTCGCTATGCAGTTGAGGCTGGTCCTGCGCTCACTTTTGTAGCCCAGGCTGGTCTCGAACTCGCACCAATCCTCCTGCCTCAGCCTCCCAAGTGCTGGGATTACAGGCGTGAGCCACCACGCCCGGCTAAAATGGAAAATTCTTAAAAAAAAGAAACAAACAAAAATGAGCAAAATCCCCAGAATAGGCCCGCCCATGTACATGCCTGCTGAAGTCAGGATCCCTTCCCGGTGGCCTTTATACCACGAGTTTTTCTCTGTACTGCGTTCCTATGTTTCACCTCATGTTGATTAAGCTAGCCACCAGGCACTCATTCACCTAGCCCCAGAGAAAAAGCTAAATTGCCCCTGGACATTGGACCCAGGACCTTCACACTGAGCTAAGTCTCCACTCATTTTTAAGTTCCAATTTTATTTAATTTTAATTTATATTATTATTATTATGTATTCAGCACACACCTTGGACTTGTAGTGATCCTCCTGTTCTCAGTCGCTTCAGTGCTCAGATTACAGGAGTGTGCTTGGTTTTAGTGGCCAGCTCAGCACACCCAGGGCCAGGCAGGCAAAGCATATGGTGCCGGAGATTGAACCCCAGTTCCTGTGCTTGCCTAAACAGGCACTTAATCTGCTGAACTTCTCCCCAGCCCCTTAATTTTTAATTCTAGAGACAGAGTCTTTTTTGTTATTGTTTCTTGGCGGGATGGGGTTTGAACTCATGACCTTGCACTTGCACTTGCCGGGCAGGCACTTGTGCCATGGAGCTATCTCCCCAGCCCCCAGAGTCTCCTTAAAGTTACTGAATTGCTGGTGCCGGGCGTGATGGCTCACACCTGTAATCCCAGCACTTGGGAGGCTGAGGCAGGAGGATCAGTGCGAGTTCGAGAGCAGCCTGGGCTACAAAAGTGAGCTCAAGGCCAGCCTGAACTGCATAGTGAGACCCTGTCTCAAAAAAAAAAAAAAGAAAAAGAAAAAAAAGAAATAAAAGAAAAAAAGAAAAGTTACTGAATTGCTCAAACTGGCCTTGAATTTCCAATCCTCCTGCCTCAGCCTCCCACAGGCATATGGGCTTGTGCCTGCGCGTGTACGCCACCCGGCCTGGCTAAATTCCTAACATTTTTTGGATCGTTTTCAGAATTCATTGGGCAGCAGAGCACAGGCGCATGAAGGAGTGGTTTCTTTTTTTTTTTTTTTTTTTTGCCTTTTTGAGGCAGGGTCTCACTATGCAGCTCAGGCTGGCCTTGAGCTCACTTCTGTAGCCCAGGCTGGTCTTGAACTCGCACTGATCCTCCTGCCTCAGCCTCCCAAGTGCTGGGATTACAGGCGTGAGCCACCACGCCCGGCGAAGGAGTGGTTTCTAATTTCAGTTGTCGCCACCCTCGGTGATGGTTCCCAGCGTGTGCTGTCTGGGTGGTCTTCCAGAGGCCCTTTTCCTTTAAGTGACGTCAGTAGCCTGTCACTGCTTCCAAGCTCTGCTAAGAGGGACTAACCCACTTCCGCCAGCGCCTGCTGCATGCCGAGCAAAGCGCTGCCCAGTGGCTCAGATCACGGGGGCCCGGCAGCTGTCCACATGGTGTAATTTGAGGGGCCGGAGGAAATCCCCCTGCTGGAAATATCTCCCCGGGCCCGATGCCAGGAAGGGTTGTGCACACCCTGGAGGAAGGTACCGAGGAACCCAGCTGCTGTTCAGGGAGCAGCTCTCCCGTCCAGTTCGAGCCACGCATTAGCGCCGAGGGTTAAATTTATGAAAAGATTTAGCGGAATAGAGCGGGAGGTCCGGCATGGGTGCCACAAACCTATAATCTCAGTGCTCAGGAGGCTTGAGTGCAAACTGACCTGGAACGTGAAGAGACTCTCCTGCCTCAGCCTCCCAAATGCTGGGATCACCAGGGCACAGATTGCAAAGTGTTACAGTGCAATTCTCTGTAATCCCACCACCTGCCAAGATAGCCAATGTGGCAAATTGGGTTAATTATCGTTTGTAAGTCACCAGGTCTGGAGTGACTATCCCACACTTGCCAATTACTAGATTCTGACTATTATTCTAGCTATTAGGGTGCTATTATTAGCCTCAAATTACAGACAAGGAAACTGATTCTTCAGAAGTTAGCACTCATGATCCCTGCCTGCCTGACTCAGGACTCAGCTCCGTCTCTGTCAGACTCTAAACCTGGGCTCCCATGGGACAGGAAAGAGTAATTTCTGAACCCATGAGATAGGTCACTTTTATTTTTTTAAAGATGGGTCACTTCTGAAGGCAGTCATGCCCTCTAAAAATAGTGCTCCTCATCCTAGGGGAGGATCAGGATGCCTGCACTTATTTATTTTATTATATATATATTTATTATTATTATTATTATTATTATTATTATTATTATTATTATTATTATTATTTGCCTTTTTGAGACAGGGCCTTGCTGTGCAGTTCAGGCTAGCCTTAGCTCACTTTTGTAGCCCAGGCTGGTCTCTAACTCGCACTGATCTTCCCATTACAGCCTCCTAAGGGCTGGGATCACAGGCATGCACCACCACACTTGGTATTTTTTTTATTTTAGGGCTGGCTCAGCCTGCCCTAGGGGTAAGGCTGGCCGAGCATGTGGTGCTGGGGATCAAACCAACCAAGGTCCCTGCAGCCGGGGGTGGTGGCGCAGGTTTGTAATCCCAGCACTCAAGGGAGGCTGAGGCAGGAGGATCGATGCTAGTTCGAGACCAGCCTGGACTACAAAAGTGAGCTCAAGGCCAGCCTGAACTGTGTAGCGAGACCCTGTCTCAAAAAGACAAAACAAGCCGAGCATGGTGGCGCATGACTGTAATCCCAGCACTCGGGAGGCTGAGGCAGGAGGATCGGTGTAAGTTTGAGACCAGCCTGGGCTACCAAAGTGAGCTCAAGGCCAGCCTGAACTGCATAGCGAGACCCTGTCTCAAAAAAGACAAAGAAAAAAAAAGACAAAACAACAACAAAAAACTGAGATCCCTGCAGTTGCCTAAGCTTTCCTAAGCAGGTGCTTTAGGCCGCTGAACCATCTCTCCTGCCCAGGATGCCTGCACTTAAAGGCTAGGATTTGGTTAAATTTTTTTTTTTTTTTTTTTTTTTTTTTTTTTTTTTTTTTTGTCTTTTTGAGACAGGGTCTCGCTATGCAGTTGAGGCTGGCCTTGAGCTCACTTTTGTAGCCCAGGCTGGTCTCGAACTCGCACCAATCCTCCTGCCTCAGCCTCCCGAGTGCTGGGATTACAGGCGTGAGCCACCACGCCCGGCTGGTTTTTTTTTTTAGAATTTTTTATTTTTGTTTTCTTGTTTCAGAATTTTTGTTTATTTATTTATTTTTATGGCCGGCTCAGCCCTCCCTGAGGGCAGGGCTGGCACAGCATGTGGTGCCGGGGATTGAACCGTGGTCCCCACAGCCGCCCAAGCTTTCTCCCAAGCAGGGGCTCTAAACCACTGAGCCATCCTGCCGGCCACCTGTTTTTTTTTAATACCTATTTATTTATTTGGTACAAGGTCTCATTGCATAGTAATTCTATATCAGCCACCCCAATGCTTGGATTACAGGGGTGCTTCACCAAGCCTGGTCTAGGTGGCTGGGTCGGTGCGCTCAGCATTCTAGGGCCTGCACAGCATGTGGAGTTGGGCATTGGATCCTTGCTCTTGCAGGTAGACTCTTAGACTACCAAACTAGCTCCCCTACCCCAGTTGGTTTGTTTGTTTTTCTTTCTTTTTTTTTTTTTTTTTTTTGTAATGTATTTAGCTGTTATAGGGCCTCACTACCCAGCCTGGATTCATAAATAAATAAACAAACAACAAAGTAAACAAAAAATAAAGTCAAACTAGAAAGCGGGATGTTCGCGCCTATAGTTCTGGGTTAGAAACAGGCTCAGCCCTCACTGGCTGAGGATGCGGGGACTGAGGAGACCGGGCCCCTGCCTTCCCCGGGAGCACATCTGGGCGTCACTGTGATGGTGCCTTGCCTGGGAGAGCCCCCTAAGGCCCCGCCCTCATCCAGTTTCCTATTCAGGTGTGGGGCCCCTGATTTGCATTTTTAAGAAGTCTCCGGGTGTGTACCCTGTCAGGAGTACTCAGAGGCTGTGTGGAGGTCACGTGGGTCTCGGTGGCCGAGGGGGCACAGGTGTGGCAACACAGAAGCGGGGCCACTTTCTGTTTTCAGTCCGAGGCCTCTGAGGAGACAACTGGAAAGCCCCCCGGGTACCACAAAATTCCCCAGAAGAAATTTTTTTGTGAGCGTTAAGGCCTTGAATTTGTAAACACGTTACAGGAAAAAAGCAGGCGCTGCCTTCGGCGTGAAATCGCTGCTGCTTGGCAAATACTTCCTTCCCGCACCAATGAGGTCTCTGTAGGACAACAGAGAGAAGCGGCATCGAGGCCCAGCCATGTATCCCAGTACTCCAGAGGCCAGGGCAGGAGGATTGCCGTGAGTCTGAAGCGGGCCCGGGCTACAGCCTGCAACTCAGCCAGACCCTGTCTCAACGATAAAACCAAACCAACCCCCCCACCCCCCCACCCCGCAAAACCTACAGCGAGCACCACCAAAAATACACACTTGGCCCAAGTGGTCTTGCAGAGCTGCTACAAGCCCACATGTGTGGGTCGGAAAGATGCTGGAGTTGCGGGCAAAGCTGCCGGGTCCTCCGGCCAAGGCTGCACCCAGCTGCTCTCCACAGCCTTGGCCGGAGGCCCCGCTGCGCCTGCAGGGCCTGGCTGAGTCAGCAAAGTTAACCCCCCAACCCCAGCCTTGAGTCCCAGCACAGCTCACTCAGCTCCCAGGAGGGAGCAGCAAGGTTGGAGTTCATTCTTTTTTTTTTTCACTTATTTATTTTCATCCTGGGGGTGGAAGCCAGGGCCTTCTCATTTAGCTACATCCCTAGTGCTTTACAAAGATTTTTAGTGGGGCCTGGTGTCACACACCAGTAATCCCAGCACTTGGGAGGCTGAGGCAGGAGGATCCATATGAGTTCAAGAGTAGCCTGGGCTACAAAAGTGAGCCCAAGGCCAGCCTTAACTGCATAACAGAGACCTTGTCTCAAAAAGAAAAGACAAAAATTTATTTTGGACTGGGGAGATAGTTCAGCAGTGTAAGTGCCTGCCTGGCAAGTGCCAGGTTCTGAGTTGGATCCCCGGTACAGAAGAAGAAACAAAACAAACAAACAAACAAACAAATAAATAAATAAAAAATTGGGACAGGGTCTTGCCTGACAGTGCTGGCATCACAGGCCTGTGCCATCATGCCCAGCAGTGAGGCTGTGCTTAGACCTCCAAAGAATCTCTGACTGCCTAGGACAGTGCTGTGTACCCACAGTCCCAGCTCCTGGAAAGGGGAGATCTACTGAGCTCAGAGGGTCAGGACTAGACTAGAAGCTGGACATAGTGGTGCAAACCTGTAGTGCTCTGGGAGGCTGAGGCAAGGGGATTCTGAGTGTGAGCTCACCTTAGATAACTTGTTTGGTTTTTATTTATTTATTTATTTATTTATTTATTTATTTTGGTTTTTTTTGTCTTTTTGAGACAGGGTCTCGCTATGCAGTTGAGGCTGGTCCTGCACTCACTTTTGTAGCCCAGGCTGGTCTCGAACTCGCACCAATCCTCCTGCCTCAGCCTCCCGAGTGCTGGGATTACAGGCGTGAGCCACCACGCCCGGCTATTTATTTTGGTTTTTATTTTTTTTATTTTTTTATTTTTTTTTTGTGGGACCAGGGTTCGAACTCACGACCTTGCACTTGCCCAGCAGGCACTTGTGCCTCGGAGCTATCTCCCCAGCCCCTGGTTTTTATTTTTTTATTTTTTATTTTTTATTTATTTATTTATTTATTTATTTTTTGTCTTTTTGAGACAGGGTCTCGCTATGCAGTTCAGGCTAACCTTGAGCTCACTTTTGTAGCCCAGGCTGGTCTCAAACTCGCACTGATCCTCCTGCCTCAGCCTCCCGAGTGCTGGGATTACAGACGTGAGCCACCACGCCCGGCTTATTTTGGTTTTTAAAAATATTTTATTTTATTTTTTTTTTTGAATTTTATTTATTTATTTATTTATTTATTTATTTATTTATTGTTTCAGAACCTTTGTTTATTCACTCATTTTTATGGCCGGCTCAGCCCACCTTGAGGGCAGGGCTGGCGCAGCATGTGGTGCCAGGGATCGAACCGCAGTCGCTGAAGCCAGCCAAGCTTTCCCAAGCAGGCGCTTTAGACCACTGAGCCATCCCACTGGGCCCTATTTTGGTTTTTTGAGGCACGGTCTCACTATGCAGTTCTGGCTGATCTCGGACTCAGTTGTATAGCCCAGGTTGGCTGAGGACTCTCAGCGATCCTCCTGCCTCAGCCTCCTGAGGGCTAGGATTACAGGCATGTGCCTTCACACCCTGCCAATTTAGTGTTTTCACAGAGACCCTGTCTGAAAATAAAAATTAAATAGGGCTGCTGGTGTATGGCTCAGTCTGAAGGCCCAGAACCCAAACAAAACCAAACAGGAATTTAAGGAACCTAGGGAGACCCTGTCCTCAAACCAAAAGGAAGGAAAAGTGCCAATTCCAAGGGACCTGGGCCAAATCCCACACGCGGAAGGTGAGAGCAGCTGTTTATCTGCAGTGCAGTAGCTATGAGCTGTCCTTGTTTGTTTTTGGTAGTAACCGCCTAAAAAGAGAACTAAGATAGAGTTAAAGAGGAAGTGTGTGTCCACAGTGGGAGTTTCTCCACTCTAGTGAACGCACTTCCGCCATCCTCCTAAGCTGGTCCTTGTTGATATTCGGTACCTGACTGCTGTTAACCCGGATGTAGGCAGGAGGTGCCAGAGGCGGCGGTCTCCCTGGTTTTCTCTTCAGCTAAGACCCCCCCCTTTTTAAAAAATTTAAACCAGGCGTGGTGGTGCACGCCTGTAATCCCAACACTTGGGACAATGAGCTACGAGGACCGGAGTTTGAGATCTGCCTGGGCTACAAAAGTGAGCTCAAGGCCAGCCTGAATTGCATAGCAAGACCTTGTCTCAAAATAGACCAAAAAAAGAGAGAAACCTATTTATTTATTTATTTATTTATTTATTTATTTATTTATTTATTTATGTCGTGCAGGGTCTCACTATGCAGCTGGGTCTTACAGTGGTCCTCCTATCAGCCTTCTCAGCACTGGGATTGCAGGCGTGTGCCACCATGCGTGATTTGGGGCCAGCACAGCATTCAATGCATTGCAGATGAGGCCTGAGTCCTTGTGCATGCCAGGCAGGTGCTTAGACTGCTGAGCCCTCTCCCTAGCTTCAATACTTCCTTTTATTTATTTTTTTAATAAACTTCCTTTGGAAGAAAACAAAACAAAACAAATCTTCCTTTGGAAGGTAGGCTTGTGGGCAACCCGTTCATTCAGGACCCGCCTGTCTCTGAGGTGCTGTTCTTATTCTCCACTTTCACTTCACCAATAAAATTTCCTGCTTAATCTCCATTGTTTTCTTAGAAATTCACTCTGGTTTTTTTTTTTTTTTTTTTTTTTTATCTTTTTGAGACAGGGTCTCGCTATGCAGTTGAGGCTGGCCTTGAGCTTCCTTTTGTAGCCCAAGCTGGTCTCAAACTCACACCAATTCTCCTGCCTCAGCCTCCTGGGTGCTTGGACCGTTTTTTGTTTTTATTTTATTCGTGGTACCAGGAATCGAACTTGGGACCTTGTACTTGCCAGGCAGGCACTTATGCTGCTGAGCTACATCCCCAGCCCCAGAAACTCACTCTTGGATTTCAGGGACAGGAATTGGGTGTATCTGACACCTAACATTTCCCCTGTATTGCTCCCCTTTGCTTGAATGTGGTATAAACAGATTTTCTTGGGGCTGGGTGGAACTTTGGCCTGGGACATACTAACCAAGAGGGACATACTAACCAAATGCTTGATTGGCGGGCGAGATCATACCGACCAAAAATGAACAGTTTGGGGGTGAGAGGACGCCCCCACTAGGTTGCCCAGGCTGAAGATCTGTGCTTCACCTGCCTCAGCCTCTGCATTGAGTTCTGGAGTTACAGGTACATAGCTTCATCCCTGGCTTCCATAAATTTTCAGTACTGTCTTCTTTTCCCTCAAGAAATGTTGGACAGAGCATGACTTCAAGGAACAGAGAATCAGTGTAAATAACCACTGAATTAGTAAATAAAAAGACAAGTGTTAGCTAGGCGTGGTGGCACATGCCTGTAATCCTAGCACTTGGGAGGCTGAGGCAGGAGGATCAGTGCAAGTTCGAGACCAGCCTGGATTACAAAAATGAGCTCAAGGTCAACTTGAACTGCATAGCGAGACCCTGTCTCAAAAAGACAAAAAAAAAAAAAGAAAGGAAAAAGTCAGTATTACAAAACTACATGAGGGGCCAGTGAGATGGTTCAGTGGTCTAAAGCACCTGCTTAGGCAACCACAGGGACTGTGATTCAATCCTGGGCACCACATGCTGCACCAGCTGCATCCCCAGGCCAAGTTGAGCCAGCTATAACATACAGTTAAAAAAAAAAAAAAAAAAAAAAAAAAAATGGGGCCTGGCGGGATGGCTCAGTGGTCTAAAGCGCCTGCTTGGAAAAGCTGGGGCGGCTTCAGGGACTGCAGTTCGATCCCCGGCACCACATGCTGTGCCCACCCTGAGGAGGGCAGGCCGAGCCGGCCATAAAAATGATTGAATAAACAAATAAAGATTCTGAAACAAGAAAAAAATAAATAAATAAAATTTAAAAAAAATTTAAAAAACAAAACAAAACAACAACAACAACAAAAAAAACTACACAAGGGCCAGGGAGATAGCTCAGTGGAATAAGTGGTTGCCTGACAAGGTCCTGAGTTCAATCCCTAGTATGGAAAAAAAAAAAAAAATCAAAACTACACATGAGTGTCAGGTGAGTAGGATGACCAGTGAAGAAATGCTTAGATTTTGGGGCCTGGCAGGATGGCTCAGTGGTCTAAAGTGCCTGTAGGTGGCTGCAGGGACTGCAGTTCGATCTTTGTTTTTTTTTTTTGTCTTTTTGAGACAGGGTCTCGCTGTACAGTTCTCGCTGGCCTTCAGCTCACTTTTGTGGCCCAGGCTGGTCTCGAACTCACACTAATCCTCCTGCCTCAGCCTCCGAAGTGCTGGGATTACAGGCGTGAGCCACCGCCCCTGGCTCCTTGCAGTTTGATCTTTGGCACCACATGCTGCCCTAGCCCTGCCCCAGTTCTGAAACAAGGAAAAAAAAAACAGAAAAGAAAAAAGAAATGCTTGGATTGGGCCTGGCGGGATGGCTCAGTGGTCTAAAGCACCTGCTTGGGAAAGCTTGGGTGGCTTCAGGGACCGTGGTTTGATCCCCGGCACCACATGCTGCACCAGGCCTGCCCTTGGGGCGGGCTGGGCCGGCCATGAAAATGAGTGAATAAACAAATAAAGGTTCTGCCAGGCGTGGTCGCTCACGCCTGTAATCCCAGCACTCGGGAGGCTGAGGCAGGAGGATCAGTGCGAGTTCGAGACCAGCCTGGGCTACAAAAGTGAGCTCAAGGCCAGCCTGAACTGCACAGCGAGACCCTGTCTCAAAAAGACAAAACAAACAAACAAACAAAAAAAAACAAATAAAGGTTCTGAAACAAGAAAAAATAAAAAAATTTAAAAAAAGAAATGCTTGGATTTTATTCAACAAATGGGGGCCAGCCAAATAACTCAGTAGATTACAGCGCCTGCAAGCAGGTGCAGGGGGGTGGGGAGGTGGTTT
Organism: Myocastor coypus; assembly: GCA_004027025.1. Lineage (NCBI taxonomy): Eukaryota > Metazoa > Chordata > Mammalia > Rodentia > Myocastoridae > Myocastor > Myocastor coypus. Next base: position 9,766 of record PVJA010057844.1, read on the forward strand.
CGGTCCCTGGGTCTGCTGTGCTGGCCCCACTGTTGGGGTGCACTTAGATGGCAAATGAGACTGGGTGTGGTGGCATGTGCCTGTAATCTCAGCTCTTGGGAGGCTGTGAACATGTGGATCACTCACTATGAGTCTGATCTGTAGGGAGACCCTGAACACCCTGTAGACTCTTCCCTAAAATACAAAATAGTAAAAAAAAAAAAAAAAAGTCAATAAATGGCACTAGGGACTTTCACCCTGAATGACCTCCTTAGCCTTATATACATATATTTTTTTCTTGTTTCAGAACTTTTGTTTGTTTATTTTTATGGCCAGCTCAGCCTGCCCTGAGGGCAGGGCTGGTGCAGCACGTGGTGCGGGGGATTGAACTGTGGTCCCTGAAGCTGCCCAAGCTTTCCTAAGCAGGTGCTTTCTTTAGACCACTGAGCCATCCTGCCGGGCCCCATTAGCCTTATTTTTATTATTTATTTATTTATTGCTTTAAACAATTTATTTAACTGAAATGGACTTATATTTGTTTTTTTTTTTTTTTTTTTTTTTT
>PVJA010057845.1:0-10299 GCA_004027025.1 Myocastor coypus
CTCCAGGCTGTCTACAGCACCTAGCCAGCTGTCCCTGGGTCCCCCACATCCCAGGGCGGCGCTGAAGAGGGAAAGCCAGGCCAAGCATGAGGCAGAAAGTCTTTATTGGGCTCAGACCAGAAGTCCGTGGGTCTTGAGGACCTCTGTGAACTTGCTGATTTTCTTCTCCACGTTCTTCTCGGCCTGTTTCCGTAGCCTCTGTGGGGAGAAGGACAGCTGGGTGTTAGTGGCAGCCTTGGGCTGTGAGCTGTCAGCTGGGCAGTGCAGCTAGAAGCAGCCCTCACCATGATCTGCTTCTTCTTCCTATAATGGATCTTGGCCTTCTCCTTCCTCTTCTCCTCCAGGGTGGCTGTCACTGCCTGGTATTTCCAGCCAACCTCATGAGCCAGGCGGCCCAAGTAGGCAAACTGCAGAGGAAGAGAGACTGTGAGGACAGGACAGGTGGGTTGCGTGCCAGTCTTTGGCCTGGCACTCATGGCATGGAGGAGGAACTTAGTGGGACAGCCTCAGCCCCCATGACCACCCCCCAGCTCAGACTGGGGCCAGAGGCAGGAGTCCTCCCTATAAGGATATCTACCCTGCTCACCCCCACCCTGTGCCCAGTGCCCCTCTGCTGGCATCAGCTGAGCCTTTGGCATTATCGGCACTGCCCACAGTGGCATCCGCAGACCATCGTGAGAAAAAGCCATCATCTGCCAGTCTTGGGGACCTAAATCACACCCCCCCAAGCCACCACTCCTCTACCCACTGTGAGCTAGATTCACCTTCCTTGTTGGCTTCAGGCGCACAACCTTGAGGGCAGCAGGAACCACCATCCGCTTTTTCTGTGGAGGAAGGGGGGCTTAGAGAGCTGGGCAGGGGACTTGGGACTGATGCAGCTGGACAGGGCGTCTCAGTCCGTGTTATTTTCAGGAGGCTCAAACAATGTAGGTAATTATGCAACATCACAGACGCCAGTCGAAGGCAGGTGCTGGATGGAGGCAGGCCTGGCTCACCTTGTCATAGGGTGGTGGGATGCCATCAAACACCTTGAGGCGGTCTAAGGCGGCCTGGCCTCGCTTGGTCTTGTGGGGTAGCATCCCTGGGGACAGAGGCTGCTGAAGGGCTTGCAGGACACCCACTTCCCCTCCAGGGCCAGCTCAGTGGCCTCAGATGGTAGTGCATGCAGAGTCTTCTCATGGTCGGGAAACTCGAACATGAGTGGGAGAAGTCTCATCACCAGCCACCAACCAACCTCTCTGCCTGCCCAGCCTCAGCCTGGCTCACCTCGCACAGTCCGCCAGAAGATGCGGCTGGGGGCCCGGAAGTGGTAAGGGCCACGAGATGGGTTGGTGTTCATCCGCTTGCGGAGGAAGGCCAAGTACTTCACTGGGGGGAGAGCACACGACGCCTGCCTGGTCTGATAGATCTGACAGACCCCAGAGCCCCAGGATTTTTCCTGGTTTCAGTGCAAGGAGTCTCAAGCCCCCATGGGGAGACCCCTTCCAGCAGTCATCCGGGCTCTAACTTACACTTATTTCTGTAGAAATTGCCAGAAATGTTGATACCCTCACAGCGCACAACCACCACCTTGCGGCCTAATGGGGGAGAAAACAAGGGGACGTCATCCTATTATCAAAGGACTGTGAAGCACAACAGCAGGCCAACCTCCCACTCCAAAGTCACAGAGCAGGTGGCACTCAGAATCACTTCGAGGTGGGGTCCCCAACCCAGGAGGGTCCCCAGCTGGCAGGTCTCAGAGCGGTACATGGGGTTGATCTCATGGTCGTGAGACTCAAATGAAAGATGGTGATTGTTGCTCATCACTGACCTCCAGGAAGAGCTAAGCTAAAGGCAGGCGAAGTGGGTAGAAAAACTTACCCAGCAGCACCTGCTTGGCCACAATGGCCGCTAGGCGGCCCAGGAGATGGCCTCGGCCATCCAGCACCAGGACCTGTAGGAGGCAAGGTGTCATGAGATCACACTGCTGCTTACCCAGGTGGTTCCCGTCAGACCCAGTCACTTGCAGCTAAAGAAACTCCCACCCAGAAAACAAAGGGTGACCCAGCTTAGGTAGCAATTTGACTCAGGTGCTTGGTAGGCAAGAATGACAAGATTCTACCCAGCTGTAATTATATTCGCTTGTGTGGATGCAACACAGGCTTTGTTTTGGCTTTTTTCAGATAATGTCCTGCCATGTTGCCAGTCAGCTCCCACCTGGGCTCAAGCTGCTCCCACCTCAGTTTCCCCAATAGCCAACAGATGACCCTCACCACACGCAGCACTACCCTTAACCACGAGACTGCTTCAGGTGTGATAAGGTGAGGGAGACCAGCCCAGAGCCCAAAGTGCTTCTAGGTCCCGGAAGATGCTGTAGAAGCTGACCCTCAGCAGCCTCACCAAGGCCAAATTCTCATTTTAACCCCTGTGTAATACAGCGGTTCTCAACCTGTGGGTTGCGACCCCAGTGGGGGGTCGAACAACCAAAATACAGGGGTCGCCCAAGGCCATCAGGAAATACATATTTAAACCCATGCTATGCCATGGTAAAATGTTATTTATTGAAATTACAGTTTTGAAGTAACCACCAAAATTATTTTTTGGTTTGGGGTCACGGCATTAGAAAGGTTGAGAACCACATGCCAGTAATAATGGGGCCACTTTCTGATTGCTCGGGGCTGGGCACAAAGGTACAAAATCTAAAGCCAGACTTCCCGTGACAAGACCTTCACTTAAAAAACTTCCACGGCTCCATCCCGATTGGTAAAAACCGGGTCTGGTATCTGCTTCAGGAACAGGGGAGAGCCGATCTCTAACCAAAACCAGGAGCACGTGCTGCTCCTTGCCCGCATCGGCCCGCCGCGGGCTGCTGGCGCCCCACCCCACAAAGACATTAAAAAAAGAAAACGCGGAGCACCTCACAGGGTGTAATCTCTTATACAGCGACCCTACGAGGCGCTGGGCAGAAAAGCCGCCTCCGCTGCTTCCCAGCGGTAAGCCACGGGATGCTTTTAAGCGACGCCATCCCAGAAGCTCTGGGGGCAATGCGCCTTCAAGGCATCCACCAGCCCCACGAAGAGGACAAAAGGGCCAGCAGACCCACAGGCAGCAGCTGAAGAGGCATTTACATTAAAATAGCAGCACTGCAGGGGAACCTACGCTAGCGCTCCCACATTACGCGCTGAGCAGTTGCATCCGTCTTGGCCATTTCCTGGCGCCACGACGCCGGCTACTTTTGCGTGTCGGCACGGCTGGGTCACACAAGATAATTAAGTCATTCTGCCAGGACCCGACCTGTAGGGCCCACAACGAAAGATCTGGCTGTAAGAAAAACACTAGCTCTTTCCTGCGCGGGCACTCCCATCATTCATTTTCACCTCAGAAAGACGACAACCTAACTTGAAGTGTGCCCTGGATCTAAAACGCAGCAAATTTCACCTAAGCCCACGTTATAGATTTCCCTCACGTCAAGTAGTCCCGCTTTAAGTGTCACCTATAAACTCTGTATCACAGGAAAAAACAAAAACAGGATACAACTCCGTTCCCATCCGCGTCCCATGCGACCCCCATGCCACTCCAACACTCAAAGAGCCGAACCTGTCCCTCCGCCATCTTCGGCAGACGCCCGGGAAAGGAAGAAATGTCGGCGCAGGGTTTCTTATCCTTTGCTTCAGGGGCGGAGGAAGTGACGTATCGCAGGCTACGCTAACACGTTTGTCTTTTGATTGGCCAAAGTGCTTCATGCGTACATAGAGACAACCCACTGGAAGGCGGGTTGTTTTCGTACTGTCCAATCGGAGGGGTAGACTTTGGCGGCCATGGTTGTGCGGGGCGAGAGATCACATGGGACGGCTCTGCTGGGGCGGAGCCGTCCAGCCTTGGCTGCCATATTTATGAGGGGCCGCTAATTCACTCCGTTTGCGTTGTCCGCCATATTTTTGAGGGGAAGTGCTGTAATTCCCTCTAGCGACTGAGGGCTGCAGGATACTTGGTGGCCCGCAGAGGGCGAGCCGACCTGCCTAACCAGCCTCAGGCTATCTTGGACATCCCGATTCCCTGGGTTCATTAAATCCTGAACCAATCCCATGGCCTAGGCTGGGTCTCAACATTCGCAGTTGTGACACAGGTGGAGGAAGTCGCTTTCATGAAGTCGGGAGGGGATTCAAGGGCGATTCCGAAACGCCTGGTTGCGACCTCTATGGAGGCTCCGCTGCTGAACAACTCGCTTTCTGGACTCGTGGGTTTTGTCTCAGAGCTCTTGCTGTGTTGCCCAGGCTGACCTCAAACTCACTGCAGTCATCCTGCCTCAGCCTCCTGAGTACTGAGTTTACCGGTGTGCACCACCAGGCCTGGCCAGCATTCTGTCTACCCCTGGGATGCCATCCCTGCCCTACACCCTAGCTCCTGTAGTACCTGGCTGGTCACAACCCTGTCTGTGCTCCCTGGCTCAGGAAACCTTTATGCAGAGCTGCCTCGGTAAGGGCGTGGTAGCCCATACCTAGGCCGTCAGATCTCAGATATGCATCTTCTCCCTGAAAGGCCTGGATCCCTGATGGGCGTGGTAGCACAGTGCTACTGATCCTATCACTCAGGAGGGAAGCTGAGTCAAGAGGATCACCTTGAATTTGAGGCGAGTGTGGGCTAAGTATTCAGCTCACTGGCTCCAGCCTGAACTGCACTGCGGGAAGCTCTCTTTTAAAAACAATAAACAAGGACAAACGACAACAAAAACCATAACAAGCAAAGGAAAAACAAAAATCTGCCCCAGACTAGGCTAGTTTTCCTTCAGATCTGGGTTCTGCTATTACCCAGCACTGGCCCGGATCCCAGGAGTCTATAGAAAACGGGAACTTGGGCCCGGCGGGATGGCTCAGTGGTCTAAAGCGCCTGCTTAGGAAAGCTTGGGCGGCTTCAGGGACCACGGTTCGATCCCCGGCACCACATGCTTGCACCAGCCCTGCCCTCGGGGTGGGCTGAGCCAGCCATAAAAATAAGTGAATAAACAAAGGTTCTGAAACAAGAAATAAAATAAAATAAAATTCTAAAATAAAATTAAAGGGTGGTGACAGCTGGCCTGGGTACCAAGGATGACTCTCAGCCCAACATAAAAATATTGCCAGGTGTGGTGGCGCACGCCTGTAATCCCAGCACTTGGGAGGCTGAGGCAGGAGGATTGGTGCGAGTTCGAGACCAGCCTGGGCTACAAAAGTGAGCTCAGGACCAGCCTCAACTGCATAGCGAGACTCTGTCTCAAAAAGACAAAAAAATAAATAAATAAAAATAAATAAATAAATAAATTAAATTAAATTAAATTTTAAAAAAAGAAAACAGGAACTCAAGCCCGGCAGGCAGTGCCCTCCTATAATCTCATTTGAGAGGCTGAGAGAAGGTGGCAAGTTCAAGGTCAGCCAGGGCTAAGCACATGACCCTATCTCAAACAGATAAACAAAGGGAAAAAAGTGGTGGTTCACATTTGTAATACCAACACTCAGAAGGCTGAGGCAGGAAAATCACTGGGAGTTCGAGACCAGCCTGCGCTACAAAGTGAGCTCAAGGCCATCCTGAATCGCACAGCAAGACCCTGTATCAAAAAGACAGACAGACAGAAAAGAGAAGAGAAAGACAACTGAATGAAACACTGCATCACAACTGGAAAACCAAGGGCCAGCGATATGTATCTATATAGTTCAGTGGCATAAGCACCTGCCTGGCAAGCTCAAGGTTCTCAGTTCAATCCCCGGTACCGTACACAAAAAAGAAATAACTGAGAAACCAAAGGCGAAATGGTATCATCCGTGCCCTGTCCCTTCCACAGACAGGCAGCCAGAGCTGGTAGAAAAGAATGATTTATATACAGGTTTCTGAGGACAAGGGCTTTGTACAGTGCGGGGTGGGCAGGCTGGGGCTGCAGCCTGGCATTGCCTCCATCCTGGGAAGAGCGCCAGAGTGGCTGCGGTGGTGAGGCGGGCAGCAGCCTGTAGCCAACTTCCGCTGTGCCCGGCATGTCCTCTGGCTGGTGCCTCCTCTGTCGGGCCATGTCCTCCTCTGTGAACAGGATGACAAATGCGTCCGCTTCCCCAGGCCACCCGTAGGTCCGCAGAGGACAGAGACAGCGACCTCTGCTGCAGAGCTGCTTACCCAGTAGCTGGGAAGCCCCTGCCGTCGGTGCACTCAGGGCCCTTAGCATCTGACCAGTGCCAATGAGGAACTGAATTTTTATTTATTTATTTATTTATTTAATTTTATTTTTGTCTTTTTGAGACAGGGTCTTGCTATGCAGTTCAGGCTGGCCTTGAGCTCACTTTTGTAGCCCAGGCTGGTCTCGAACTCGCATCGATCCTCCTGCCTCAGCCTCCCGAGTGCTGGGATTACAGGCGTGCGCCACCATGCCCAGCTCTGAATTTTTATTTTTTTATTTTTTTTATTTTTATTTATTTATTTTTTTTCTTGTTTCAGAACTTTTTGTTTGTTTATTTATTTTTATGGCTGCTCAGCCTGCCCTGAGGGCAGGGCTGGCACAGCATGTGGTGCCGGGGATCAAACTGTGGTGCCTGCAGCTGCCCAAGCTTTTCCAAGCAGGCGCTTTAGACCACTGAGCCATCCTGCCGGGGCCCACTGAGCCATCCTGCCGGGCCCTGAATTTTTATTTTTATTTATTTATTTTTTTTATGCCCAGCTGAGCCTATCTTGGGGGCGGGGCTGACACAGCATGTGGTGCTGGGAATCAAAGCATGGTCCCTGGGGTTGCCTAAGTGTGCGTGTGCGTGTGCATGTGCGTGTGCGTGTGTGTATTTTTTTTCTTTTTTGCAGGACTGGGGTTCAACCTCACAATGTTGCACTTGCCAGGTAGGTAGGCACTTGTGTGCCAAGGAGCTATTTCCCCGGCCCCTGCTTAGCTTTCCTAAGCAGGCGGTTTAGACTGCTGAGCCATCTCACTGGCCCCAGAACTGAATTTTTATTTTTATTTATTTTTATTTATTTATTTTTTTTGGCTTTTTGAGACAGGGTCTCACTGTGCAGTTGAGGCTGGCTTTGAGCTCACTTTTGTAGCCCAGGCTGGTCTCGAACTCGCACCAATCCTCCTGCCTCAGCCTCCCAAGTGCTGGGATTACAGGCGTGAGCCACCACGCCTGGCGATTGAATTTTTAACTTCACCTAATTCTAATTGATTTTGCTGGGTGTAGCAGTGCCTACCTGCACTCCCAGCACTCACCTGAGAGGCCGAGGTAGCAGGATCCCTAAGCATTAATGGCCAGCTTCAACCACATAGCAAGACCCTGTCTCGGAAATGACAATAAGGGGCTAGGGAGACAGCTCAGCAGCTTAAGCACCTGCCTGGCAAGTGCAAGGTCCTGTGTTTAATCCTCAGTACACCCCTTCCAAATAAATAATAAAGCTGGACGGGCGTGGTGGTGCATGCCTGTAATTGCAGCACTAGGGAGGCTAAGGTAGAAGGACAGTTGACAGTTCAAGACCTGCCTGAGCTACAAAGTGAGCTCAAGGCCAGACCAACTGCTTTTCGGAGACCCTGTCTCCAAAAGATGAAGAAGGAAGAAAAAAAATTAATTAGGCCGGGTGTGGTGGCGCACGCCTATAATCCCAGCACTTGGGAGGCTGAGACAGGAGGATGGGTGCGAGTTCGAGACCAGCCTGGGCTACAAAAGTGAGCTCAAGGCCAGCCTGAACTGCATAGCGAGACCCAGTCTCAAAAAGACAGGAAAAAAAAATTGGTGTTTCTGATAAAAATCTGTTTTCTTCCAAGGAGGCTGAGGTAGGAGTCTGAGGCCATCCTTGACTACATACTGAGATTCAGTGTTACTTGAATCGGGATATGATGACACAGGCCCGCACCCCGGCGCTCAGGACACTGAGGCAGAAGAGTATATTTTGCCCTTCCCCACGGCCATGGAGAATCTTAACAAGTGCAAGCCCAGCCTGGACTAGTAAGGCCCTATCTCCTGAGCTGGGGGACACTGGGGCTGGGAAAGTAGCTCAGTGGCACAGCACTTGCCTGGCACATGTGAGGCCCTGGTAATTAAAAAAAAAAGTGAAACAGGGGCCCGGCAGGATGGCTCAGTGGTCTAAGGCGCCTGCTTGGGAAAGCTTGGGCAGCTTCAGGCACCGCGGTTCGATCCCCGGCACCACATGCTGTGCCAGCCCTGCCCTCTGGGTGGGCTGAGCCGGCCATGAAAATGAGTGAATAGACAAACAAAGGTTCTGAAACAAGAAAAAAATAAATAAAATAAAATTTAAAAAAAAAAGTGAGCCGGGCGTGGTGGCACACGCCTGTAATCTCAGCACTTGGGAGGCTGAGGCAGGAGGATTGGTGTGAGTTTGACACAAGTGAAACAAAATAGAGAGAGAGACAAGTCAAATATTGGTGTCAAATCTTGGTTGACCCTCACAGGCTGTGTAGCTTTCAGTACATGGTTTGCCTCACTGTGCCTTGGCTTCCAACTGCAGAATGGGGGTGACGATGGTGCCACTTTTCAGTGCAGTGCCAGAATAGGTGGCGTCCCTGAGGGACGCTTCTTGTGAGAGCCCACCGAGCCCAGGGACCCCAGGGGTGCCTATCCTGCTCCACACCAGTTTCTAGTTGCTGACTCTTGTGTGCACCTGGGGGCTCCCTGAGCTTGTGAGCCTGAGTATTGAGCAAAGCCGACCCCTCATTTGTTTGTTTGATTGATTGATTTTTGCAGAACTGGGGATTGAACTCAAGCCCTTGTGCTTGTCAGACAAGTGCTTATTCTACTGAGCTATCTCTCCTGCCCCCATTTTTATTTATTTATTTATTTTGGCAGTAGGGATGGAACCAGGGTCTCTACACTGAGCTACAACTCTGGACTTTTTTTTTTTTTTTTTTTTGTCGGACTGGGCTTCAAACTCACAACCTTGCACTTGCCAGGCAGGCACTTGTGCCACAGAGCTATCTCCCCAGCCCCTGGACTTTTTCTTTTTTTAACTTTATTTATGCTATGGCCAGCTTAGCCTGCCCTGGGGGTGAAGATGGCATAGCATGTGGTGCCGGGAACTGAACCACAGACTGTGGGGTTGCCTAAGCTTGCCTAAGTAGGTGCTTTAGACCACTGAGCTATATCACCGGCCCTGGACATTTTTTTTTTTTTTTTTTTTTTTTGCCAGACCAGGGTTCAAACTCACAACCTTGCATTTGCCAGGCAGGCATTTGTTCCACGGAGCTACCTCCCTGGCCCCAAGCCTTGTACTGTTTTATTTGAGCACAGGATCTCTCCCAATCTAAACTGGACAGGCTGGGCTCAACCTTGTGACCCTCCTGCCTCAGCCTCCTGAGTGCTGGGCACACAGGTGGGTGCCACCACATTGCTCCTACTGCAGTCTCCCGCGTTCTTCTACCCTTCCCCACTCACAGCCCTCTCCTCGAAGAGCACCCCGGCCTCAGGCACGGGGTCTGCACAGGGGCCCCAGACTGCCGAGAGCGAAGGACTCACCAGAATGAGGCGTGGGCGGCTCAGCACTACACCTGCGTTACCTTCCGGGGGCTACGGGAGAGGGTGCCTGCGGGCCCCGCAGGGTCAGCACCAGTCCCTTCCGGCCTCCACCCGAGGAGTCCCAGGCTCCCTGGGGAGGGGTGTCCACACCTCAGCCTCCGCCTTCGGAGCAGACAGCAGATGGAAGGCAGCACCAGGAGGGCGGTGGGCAGCAGCAGCAGCAGGAGGAGCAGAGGCCTGGATGCTGCTGAGGCTGGCAGCTCTGTCGCCTCTTGGGCCTCTTGGGCCTCTTGGGCCCCAGTACTCCCTAGGGGCAGTGACGTGGACGGGTCTGCACAGAGAACAAAGAGGCCTGCTTGGCACTGGCTATGTGTGGGGGGTTAGAGGTGCTGCTTCTCTAAAAGAGCCACAGTAAGCCTAGCATGGTGGCCCACAGCTGTCATCTCAGTGCTGGGGAGGCTGAGGCAGGAGGATCTCCATGAGTTTGAGGCTAGCCTGGGCTACTTCATGAATTCAAGCCTAGCCAGAGCTATGCAGTGAGACCCTGTCTCCCAACAAAAGTTAGGACAACAATGATACAATACTGGGGCTGGCAGCGGTCTAAAGCACTTGCTTAGGGGCCTAGCAGGATGGCTCAGTGGTCTAAAGCGCCTGCAGGTGGCTGCACCGACCGTGGTTCTATCCCCGGCACCACATGCTGCTGCGCCAGCCCTGTCCTCAGGGCAGGCTGAGCCGGCCATGAAAATAAGTAAACAAGCAAACAAAAGTTCTGAAACAGGGGCTGGGGAGATAGCTCCGAGGCACAAGTGCCTGCTGGGCAAGTGCAAGGTCGTGAGTTCGAACCCTGGTCCCA
>PVJA010057846.1:0-10292 GCA_004027025.1 Myocastor coypus
GTGAGGACAGATTCCACAGAATTAAATATAAGCTGCCAACTTTAGGTTGTGCAGAACAGGATCAACTCAGAGAGGTTCAGTGGTCAAGACTCCTTGAGAGGCTGCAGACTTTAGATTCTACCACAGTAACACTATTTGGTGCCTAACACTTTTATTTCCCTTTCGAAGTTATAAAATCCATTAGTATTTTCAGCCCAATTCCTGCCACTTCTTTATTAAGTTTAGGAATTAATATATTATTCTATAAGACTAAGAGACAAGGAATATATTTTGATTCTATTACAAATGAATTCTATTACAAATGACTCTATTATAAATGAATTCTATTACAAATACATATGTGTATTTTAAAACCTTGCTAAACCACTTGGAAACTAACACAGTCATTCTTGAGCCTGGAAATTTCACAGAACACACAGAGAAAGATCTCTAGGGTCATACTCTCCAATATGTTAAACACCACCTAAATGTAGTCAATTAAACATTAAAATGTAATCTAAGTTGGGTTGTCCTATATGCCAGAACCTCTCCTAGATTTCAAGGACCTTTTTTGAAATAAATCGTAACACACATACTTTCTTAATTTTTTTTTTTTTTTTAATCTAGAATGATGCATTGAAATAATAGTATTTTGGATATGGTCAATAAATAAAATACATTATTATAATAAGCTAACATTCTATTTTACTTTTTACAAATGTAGCTAGTAGAAAACTTAATACCTGTGTTTCTGGTTCGCACTGTATTGCTTTTGAATAGGGCTGGTCTGAAATGTCAAAATACCTTGAATGTGCCACAGATATGCAGATTTCTAGATTGTGGTACTTTACCTGTGTGATGTATTCATGGGATGTTGGAGCGCAGCCCTCCCTTAGTTTTCATTAACAAACCAGTTGCATTATCGTTGCATTTATCCCTAAGATAGAGTAATGCTTTGGACCATTACATGTTTTTCAAGGTTATGACTTCAAAAGAAAGAAAAATGGCTCATGAGCAATATGAAATAAGAGGACAATATGGATTATAATACCTTGAAAAGTTGTAAGTCGAGGCTGGGGATACAGCTCTGTGGCCCAATTGCCTGCCTACTGAGTGCAAGGTCTTGAGCTGAATTCCCAGTAGCCACGTCTCAAAAAAATAGTAAATCAATTAAAAAAAATTAACAGTGCAATTGTATTATGAACTTCACAAAGGCAAGAGCTCTACATTATTTCTTCTATTTGATTTCATCTTACTCAGCATTGCAAAAGCTAGTCAAACCAGAGAAGATGTCCAGTGCTCACACAACTGCTAACTGAGACTGAGGCTTCTGTGTTTCTCCCTAGGTCTTATTTATGACATATTTCCCTTCCTTAACTAACACAAACCATTCTCTTTACTAGAAAATTATCTTCCTTTTTCCTTAGTTTATTTGTTTATATTTCTTTTTCAAATCTCAAGTTAGATAATTCTGGAAAGAATCTCTAGTACTGCAAAATAGGATTCAGTGATCTCTGTAATTTTTCATGTACAGATAAGTTGATGCTGTTTGCTATTAATGTAGCACTTACTATTTGCCTTTCCCAGCAAATATGTGTTTTATGATGGCAGAAACCTTTAGTATGTTATCCAAATTATAGTCCCAGCACATAGCATATATTTACTTGCTCACTAAATAATTCTTAGTAAATCAGCAGAAGACAACACCAAAATATGCTTTTTATTTATTTATTCTTTTGTATTTTCAGGAAGGGTCTACAGAGTGTTCTGGTCTCACTACTGGATTGGACTCATAGTGATCCACGTGTTTACAGCCTCCCAAGAGCTGGAATTACAGGTGTGTGCCCCCATGCCCAGTCTCAACTTCAGTTTCAGCGTGTCCTTGGGTCAGGGCTGGTACAGCAGGCCCAGGGATTGAACCCAGGCCCCTGCACCTGCTTACAGATGCTTTAATCTGTTAAGGTATTTGGCCAGCCCAAAATATGCTCTTTGTAAGACAGCAAGGAAAAACAAATTTGAAATTATATTTATAGTAATTTTTGTGTTTTTGACTCTGGATTATTCCCAGAATAGGCATTTTTTTTCTTTTTTGTCCTTGTCTTATTTTTTTTCCATACCAGGGATTGAAAAACTTGAACTTGATAGCCAGACTCTTAAGCCATGGAGCTATCTCTCCAGTGGCAGTAGACACTGTAAATGAATATATAACACTTTCAGGTTGATATATTTAGAAACGGATAAGCTCAAACTTTGATCTTCACCCTTGCAACTATATAACTGTGCTGCCCTTGTATAAATTATTTAAATTTTCTAAGCATATATCTTCTTTGGTATAGTAGTCTCTAGCACTGACTGTTGTAAGGATTAAATGTAGTGATATTAAAATTTGTCTGGCTCAAGAACTTAAACGATTTATGTAAGCTAAATACTTACCACATAACATCTGTCAAATGAGTACTTTATGTTCACATTTGAAGAAAGTACATCTTTTGTGTGAAAACAACTCAGTGACACCTAAATAATTCTTACCTATAATGTCATGTACCAAATACAACATGTCATGTGGCCCGTGTATACATTAATCCATTGGTTGATTTTTTTTTTTTTTGCATCAGTAATTGAACTCATCACCTTGTGCTTGCCAGGCAGATACTGTGCCTCTGTACTATATCCCTGGTAAGTAACTATTATCCTTCACCACTTACATGTTAGTTAGGAAATACACAATAAAGTTTCTAAAAAATAACGAGTAGTGAGTGATAGATACATTTTTATCAGAAAGGATTCTTTTAATGCAAGTGAGGGAAAATACCATGAAATAGAGTATATCAGTACCAAAATGGTACCATTATTTTCTTGGCCTGCTGAAGTAGAGCAACAGTTACATTTCCTAGCTGGCTTTTGTGGTTCAGGCAGAAAAAAGGTTGAAAAAATAATTAGATTATATGTATCTGTCCCTTTTTTCAGGAAAACAAAAATTTTTCAGAGAGTTCCATAGTAATGGCCAAATATTGTTTGTGCTGAAAAAACGAATGCTTTATATTTTGAACTGTATGGGAAAGGTCCAAGAGTAAAATCATACTGACCTATATTGTTAGAAACATCACAATGAACTCTTTGTAAGTTCTAGAACTTCTGGTAAACAAATGGCTTGTCTATCCCCCCCCCCTTTTTTTTTCTTTTCTTTTCCCAAAAATGTTCTATGAATTCGGAGTCAAAATGCTCTTTCTCCATCCACCACATACACACTAGATTTTAAATTAAATGACAAGCAGAAGGGCTCTCACGTTGAATTTCTTGGCAGAAGAATGTATCTTAGACCACAGTCATTATGACCTAGAATATTGAATGAATGTCTCAGCAGTCTAGTAGTGAGGTTTCCAGAGATCTAAATCTTGGCTTCCACTGTACATGGCAAGTCAGGTCCAGTGGAGAAGATAGGCATAACTGGATCTGAGGAACAGATAAATGTTTGGAAAGGAGAAGGGTGTAAGGTGCAAAACAAGGGGAATCTGACTTCCAAAATTGTCTCATAACAGAAGTTAAATAAGAGTTATGTCATGCTTTAGGGAAGTATAGAATACCAAGCTATATAATATGGATTTCCCTTCTTTCTTAAAAAAGAATCCTTCACTTGGTACAGTTCCCACCATGCAGATTGAATTTATAGTGATATTCCTGTCACAAACTCCCCAGTGCTGGAATTGCAAGCATGCACCACCACACCTGGTTTTGGTGGCAGGCATAGAGCTCTGAGTCCTGGGGATGGCGCAGCTTTTGATACCAGGGAGTGAATCCAGGTCCTTGCACTTGCCAGGCAGGTGCTTGGACCACCCAGCTACTTCCCTAGACCTGTACCTTACTTTTTAATGGGGGATTATTCATGGTTCTTGTGTAAAGTTGAGAAAACAAAGGATTGACATTAAGAATAATGCAATACATATACTAAGTAGCAGTTTGTTTTTGTAGAGAAGCACTGACAGCCAAAGAGAGAGAGAGAGAGAGAGAACTTGTGTAACTAGACAAAATTCTTACCACATAGTTTCATCTAATAGAGACCTCTGCTGAATTGAGGGTAGCTTGTACTAAGATACATTTTCTGGGGTTGTCTTTTTCTAAGAAACACATTCTTTTTCAGCAATAGCAAAACAGCAACACACTCAATCCAGTGCACACACCTGCTTTAACTCAAAGGGAGCGATTTTATAGAGGAAGTCATTATAGCTTCCAGTACAACATGCCCCACACCTAGATCAGGGTGAATTAACAAGAGCTTTCAGCTTCAAATAACTTCCAAGACCTTGAATGCTTCAATTCCCTCTGCCTTTGTGATTGGTGGAATTAGACTCACAGAAGGTCAGATTGAAAGACTGTCTGCCCGTGAGTCACATGGAAAAAGCAGAGTCTTGATCCAAGTGATGCTTACAAAGCTATTCATGTATTTCTGCTCCTGGAACTCATCAGCTTTGAAGAAAGCTGTGAGCTGGTCAACGTTATCATCTGATAGATGAGCTCATGTTCCCTCCAAAGTGTGTGCAGCACAATGAGTCAGGTAATAAAGAGGTGAGCAACTACAGGTTTATACTTAACTATAGCTTATTATATTTTAGAAATGATTCAGCATGGCTGCACAATTGGCAGCGTAAATCATTGACTGCGTGTTTCCCCATTTTATCACGGCCACGTGAAACTGACATTTTCTTTTGAGTGGCTGAGAGTAAGTATTCTTGAAGAGCATATTTTTTTTAAGAATTTTTTATTTTATTTATTTATTTTTTCTTGTTTCAGAACCTTTATTTGTTTATTCACTCATTTTTATGGCTGGCTCAGCCCATCCCGAGAGCAGGGCTGGCACGCAGCATGTGGTGCCGGGGATCGAACCGCGGTCCCTGAAGCCGCCCAAGCTTTCCCAAGCAGGCGCTTTAGACCACTGGGTCATCCCGCCGGGCCCCGAAGAGCATATTTTTATTCCTCCTCGTATATGACTTTCATTATTTGTGCATTTGAAAGCATTTTGAGGGATAGAAGTCAGGGTTCTGAATAATCAGAGAATATCTCTATTCTGGTGGAAGTGGTGAAATCTTTCCATCACTTTTTAAATAGGCATATGTGGGGTTGGATCAATACATTTTATTACAGCTCTAAAATTGTATATTACTATTCTTGAAATGCGATTTTCTTAAAATTACTTGTACTAGAATGCCAATCTCAATACAAAAATATGTCAGGAAACCAAGACTTGGGGCTTTTGAAGTGATGAAAGTCAAGCTAATCCTTAATATGAGAAGGCAAAAATTTGAGTTATTACTGAAGTAAATTCTAATATAATGGGTATATTCAAAATCAGAAAATATTACAAAAATAACTATGTCAGAACTAAACTATAAGCAAAATGAATAATAACAGGTTCTTTATAAGAAAGAATCAATATTTGCTGTGTTTGCTTGGCTATCAATATTTCACCATAAAATTTGTCAATGTTATTGATGATCTCCTATTATTAAATAACTTGCTAAAAATTGAAATAATCAAATAAAGTTAGTCTAGTGTGGCACTTCTTTTTAGGAGTTGCAACTTGTCAAGGAAATTAAGCTTTCATAGCAGTACAGTATACCACTATTATTAAAGCTATCAAGTGCTAAAATTCTACAGTACTTTAAAGAAGAAAGATGACTCGGGAGGCTGAGACAGGAGGATCGGTGCGAATTCGAGACCAGCCTGGGCTACAAAAGTGAGCTCAAGGCCAGCCTCAACTGCATAGTGAGACCCTGTCTCAAAAAGACAAAAAATAAAATAAAATAAAATAAAATAAAGAAGGAAGATGATTTGCTGATAGACCTGTCATGCTTGTTACACTGGGAAGGAAGCAGAATCACCACATGAGCAGAGGAGCTAGAAGACAGCTAGAGCGATGCATAAAATGACAATGTGCAGGCGGAGGCCAGTGGTGGGAAGAGAAGTGAACAGCTCTTTATTCCATCATTTCACTGAAGACAGTGTCAGGAAAACGCGCTGGGGTAGTAAAACTGGAAAGGGTTAATATAAAACTATATCAACTGGATGGTAAGGAGAAGCTAGGGATTATTTTGATTAGGGACAGAAAAGGAATTCTAGGCAAAGGCAGGCCATAATTAGCGGACAGTTGGCTTCATGCTAAGAAATGGCTTGATGCAAACATCACGGTGCTAGCTTAGACCTCACAAAATAATGCAGGAACTAAGGAAATGGAGGACGCAGTAATGGCTGTGTTGATTTTATAGACTTACCTTGACAGCTGGTGTGATGTGCAAGATCTGGGATTGAACACACTAGCTCTTTTAAATGGATGAGCCATCACTGTTTGGACTAAGGAGGAGACCAATTACTCATAGATTATAAAACAATATTTTGCTCTAGAGAAGTGAAAACTCTCTCCTATTTTCCTTACAAAAGAATATAAGTTTTAACTACCGCTCACTAATCTATGGAATGAATCAGCACCATTTGATGCCTTAATGAAAGATTTGGCTAGGATTTTTGTTCCTAGAAAAATTGCTATAACAATACAAGAATACAATTACCCTAATGAAGGCTTATCTAGAATAAAACCACTCTATCCTCAAGATTTTTTAAATGACTAAATTTTCCTTTTAACTGTTTCTTTTTTTAATTCATGCTATGTTCAATTCACCAGATATTTCATTTCAAGATGAAGCTGGGGAATGGAGAATTATAATTAATTCAAAGTTCTAAAGGTCCAGATTGTGGAAATTATAAGGCTAAGAGTTGATGCTTGAAATAAACTTTTCCTGCCCGTCTCTTATTTCGCTATGAAGGCACAGTCCTCAGTCACACTTACAAGAAATCAGTTCTCATTCAAAATTCATTACTTTTTAATTGAAGATTTATTAGCAAACTGGCGGCTTTGTATTGATTTCTGTAGGATGTTGTGGAAACTGTGACCTGTCACAGAGCACCTTGTGGGGCTGACAGCACCTCACACTAAGTGGCTGGGATGCCGTTACATGCAAACACTGAAAAGAGAGCAGCGAAGGATGCAGAGGTGTGGGGGATGGAGGGGGAGGACTGTCAGAAAATGCTGGGAAAGGGAAAGCGTGCAGATGAGAGCCAAGATTTTTGAAAGTTAGCAAGTCACGATGCACTTTAATTTATATCTTCTATTAATTATTTTATTTTATTTTATTTTATTTTATTTTATTTTTATGTATTTAATACAGGATCTACAGAATCTCACTACATACACTGGACTCATAGTGATCCTGTTGTTTTCAGCCTCCCAAGCTCTGGGATTACAGCTGAGCACCACAACACCCAGGCTCAATTGCCTTCTCAGAGCACCTTTCGGGAGGGGCCTGGCATGGCACGCTGTGGATCAAACCCCGGGCTTTGTGCCTGCTGAGCTATCTGGCCAGCCCCATTGTTAATGTCGATGGTATGCCTCTGTTGCATTCAATCCTTCTGTAGTGAAAATGACTACCAAGGCATGTTAGAGGTCAGCAATTACAGTGTTGATTAAATATAGAGAATCTGCTTCAACATATCATTGTAAACTGACAGAAAAAAATATTTATTTATTTATTTATTTATTTATTTATTTATTTATTTATTGCTGTACCAGGGATGGAACTCTGAACCTTGTACTTGTCAGGCAGACACTTATGCTGTGGAGCTATATCCCTGGCCCCAAAAGAGACGTCCTCTGTGCAAATCCTACCAATTTTCCAAATGAAACAGAAAATTTAAATCATCACTCTACCTATGAATATAATTACATGACTTATATGAATATCACAATGACTAATCCTTCAATTTTCATTTCCATACTCCACAATTTTCCATCCAAACAGACAGAACAGCTAACTGTAAGCACGACTTCCCATCTTAATGTGTGAGCACACCCATTCAGTAATAAGGTTGCTGTTATTGGAAACCAGGACTGTCCCAAAACATTTTGTAAAGCAGAAGTACTGCCAGAAGTAGAATTTTTTTTTTTTTTTTTTTTTTTTTTGAGGGACCGGGATTCAAACTCACGACCTTGCACTGTGCCTCGGAGCCATCTCCCTAGCTCCCTAGAATTTCTTAAACTGTACATTTTATAAGGCTGAGTTGACTTTCACTTTCTCCTCGACTTGACTAAACTTCATACAGGGTTCTTACTATCAACACTTTTTTCTAAGGACGTTACTTTTAGAAAATGTGCCACTGTAAATTTTATCTTTATTCCTTTGAGATGCACGCCTCTTGTAATCCAGAAATATATTTCTCAAGTAATAAACAGGTTGGAACTATCCTTTTGAAAGACAGGCATCAAGGAAAACAAGACTGTTTCTTATTTTCTATGGAAAAGTGAGAGGTGTTTGGTTTCTCTGTTTTGCTTTGTTCTTTTCATAAGCAAAAGTCAGCAAAGATTTTTCTCCACTGTCATCGTTACTTTCCTTTAATACCACAATGGCGCGAATATTTATTGCCTCTAAAATTCATGCTGAGGTTTCATTGCTTTTGTAGAAATCTGAGGAGAATTTGCAAAGTCATTAGAGTTAGGTGAGTTCATGGTTTGGGCTCGTCAAGGTAGCATTGGTGGCACTGTGAGAAGAGAGAGACCTGCGTTAGCCAGTTTGCTCCTTCTCACCATGTGATGCCCTGCACTGCCTAGGGAGTGTGGAGAGAGTTCTTGCCAGCTGCCAGATCCTTCGCAGACCCAGACCCTTGACTCTGGATCCCCAGAACCGTGACTAAATAAACTCATGTTTCCATAAACTTCCCTGGATGTGACATTCATTCATTGTTGTAAAAACAAACACAAGCTACTGTTTAAAAACTTGTTTATGTTTGAAGAATTGCTGTCAGTCTCCCTTCCCAGTTGTAGTACTCTGGAATGAAGTATCTCTTGATGATTTAAGCAAATGTCCAAAGCATTTTTTAAAATTTTATTCTTGTGAAGCAATTATTTGGGTTAATAAAATGTCAATTATAGGTATGTGAGTTTATAAATTGCATGTTTTTTAAAAAGCATAATAGCAGGGAAAATTAACAAAATTATTATCTGCATCTCTTTCCTGCTTCAAAGGAATTTAATATGCAAGAAATTTAATAAGTAAGGCTACTTAAGTAGCCTATCATAGTCTGAGTGTCACTTTCAGATTTGTAACCCACTCAGCATGAGCAAAAGATGACATAGCTGTATAAATGTGCTAGGAGGGTACTTGCTTGAGTTCAGGAAAGTCTACCAAGTCCCTCCCTTCTTAAGTTCACCCAATACTTACATTTTCCAAGTAGCATGTTCCTTATCATCTTGGACGATATTTTCTTTCACACCATGTATTTGTCAGCCAAGCCTCTGATAGTCTCCTGAGAGTAGCTCATATTGTCCTACATACAGATGACCTGAGGACATGTTAACAAAGCAGATTCATGAGGCCTTCCAGTGGAGAGTGTATTCCGTTGTTCTTGTGGGTTCTGACCTTAGCGAAGGTTAAGTGGGTGCTCTACAATTAGGCATAGCCCGACACAAGTAGCAAGAATTTCAGATGAGTTATCTTGTCTCAAGGTAACTTGCAACACTTTTAAAATCTGTTCTTTACATTTATTATGAGAAATGGAAATTCTCAGAGCAATTTTGCTCCAAATTTTCTTTTCCATGAGATGGGCTCTAAAGCAGCGGTTCTCAACCTGTGGGTCGCGACCCCAGAGAGGGTCGAACAACAGCACAGGGGTCGCCTAAAGCCATCGGAAAATACATATTTAAACCCATCCTGTGCCACGATGAAATGTTATTGGAATTAGTAATAAATATTTCTCAACATATAATTAAATATTGTTTTTGTGATTAATCACTATGTTTAAATTATGTTTGATTTGTAGCAATGAGAATACATAATGCATATCTGGTATTTACATGATGAATCATAACTGTAGCAAAATTACAGTTTTGAAGTAGCCACCAAAATTATTTTTTGGTTTTGGGTCACTGCAACATGAGGCACTGTATTGCAGGGTCATAGCATTTGAAAGGCTGAGAACCACTGCTCGAAAGTATCTTCATGTTCTCTTGTTCATGGCCAATTCATCAGCTCATTTGCAACAAGGACTCTGAATGTCTGTCCCTGACAGGAAAGGTGATAATAATTTATGTAGTTTTTTTATTATTTATTATTATTATCATCATTATTATTATGTATTTTAAGGAAGGGTCTACAGGGTGTTCATGGTCTCACTACTAGATTGGACTCATAGTCATCCATCTGTTTACAGCCTCCCAAGATCTGGGTTTACAGGCACACATCATCACACCCAGGCTCAACTGTCCTTTCAGG
>PVJA010057847.1:0-10165 GCA_004027025.1 Myocastor coypus
CCCGAGGGCAGGGCTGGCACAGCATGTGGTGCCAGGGATCGAACCGCGGTCCCTGAAGCTGCCAAGTTTCCCCAAGCAGGCGCTTTAGATCACTGAGCCATCCCGCCAGGCCACCTTTTTTTTTTTTTTTTTGTGCCCTCCTAAGCCTGAGAACTGGTGTAAGTCATTTTTCCAGGAAGTTCTTTTTTCTTTTAGAGGAAACGTTGTTTAGATACCATGCTGTGGCCATGAGGGGTGCTCATTGTCAGAGGGGCCACACTGAAGCTAGGAGAGGCTAGTGGAGAGAACCAGGAAATAGATCCATTTTTAGTTAGAGAAAAATGAGTCTGTATTTATCTAAACTCCTTAATAGTGCAATTGTATCTTTTCTCTTGTGGAAAATCTCAGTTTCCAGGGATAGAGACATACTTATTTGCTTCATCCTAAATAATACCAATATATTACTAAGCGTAAGTGTTGTGAAAGGGGTGCCTGCGGTCCCAGCCCTTGTGGGGAGGAGGAGCCAGAAGGATTGCGGAGCCACATAGAGACCCTAATTCTAAACAAAACAAAATTGTGAGTAAGGAGCGGGCGTGGTGGCGCACGCCTGTAATCCCAGCACTTGGGAGGCTGAGGCAGGAGGATCAGTGCAAGTTTGAGACCAACCTGGGCTACAAAAGTGAGCTCAAGGTCAGCCTGAACTGCATAGTGAGACCCTGTCTCAAAAAGACAAAAAAAAAAAAAAAAATTGTGAGTAAAATTTAAGGCTTCTTCACGTTTTTTTTTTTTCTTTATGCTGTATCTTTCTTGCTAAAATAATGTGTTCTAGTTATCTCACGTAATTCTCACTATTGCACCGATTCTGGTGTGCAGTTAGGTCTCTGAGCAAGTTATGTATGTATGTATGTATGTATGTATGTATGTATTTATTTATTTGGCGTTATTTGGGTGTGTGTCATCTTCCCTCTAGCCCAGTCTCTCTTCCCTGCAGGGTGACCCGCCTGGCGTCGGAGAAGCGAGAGCTGGAGGCGCAACTGGCCCGCTTGCGGGAAGAGGCGCTGGCCGGGCGGGCGGCGCGCCAGGAGGCCGAGCAGTTGCGCCGGCTGGTGAGAGGCCTGGAGCTGGAGCTGCGGCAGGAGCGCGGCCTCGGACACCGGACGCCTGCCCGCCGAGGCCAGGACTGTCGCCGCCTGGCCAAGGAGGTGAGGGGTGGGACGGCTGGCGGGGCCAAACTGGACCGGGGCTCGGCTTGGGTCTGGCTGGACCCAGGCGCCGGTCTCTTCTCCGCACAGCTCGAGGAGGTAAAGGCGTCAGAGCGCAGCCTTCGAGCCCGGCTGAAGACGCTCAACTGCGAGCTTGCCTTGTACAAAAGGGGGTGAGTGACGTGGTCAGAGTTGGGCAGGGCCTCGGAGCCTGCACCCGGGCTGCAGGTGGGTTTGGGGCTGGTTGGCTGGGGACCTTGGCGGGAGTCCAGGGAAGTGGGTGGAGTTGGGGCGGAGCTGGGGGCGTGGTCAGAAGATGGGAGGGGTGGCCCAGAGGGCGGGGCTGATGGGTTCTCTGGACCTTCGCTGGCATTTCCTGTGGGTATGGGAGGTTGGGCAGGTTTTGGGGCCTTAGGGACCTGGGGGGTGGGGACCGGGGAAAAGGTTTGGTGATACTGGGGTTTGACCAACAGGTGATGGAAGTGCGCAGAGCTTAGGGCTCAGTGAGAGGCGGGAGCTGGGAGGTGACTCGGCCTGGCCCGAGGTGCGTCCGGGGACTGGGACTGAGTTCTGTCCTGGCTGCTGGAGCTGACGGGGTTCTGTGCTTGCAGGAGGCGAACTCCGCCGGTGCCCACACCCCGGGAGGACCGGGTGTCATCGTCGCGGGAGCGCTCCACATCGCGGGGCCGCGGGGCCACCCGGTCCTCCTCGCGGGAGAGCAGCCGCGGGGCTCGAGCTCGGGGCCGACCCACCCGTCCCTCGCCCTCGCCCTCAGGTCTGCACCCCACCGGGGTTAGGGGGCTTGGAGGTGGGTCTGTGACCCTGCGCCACGTCATTCCCACACTATCCTAGGTGGGCGCGCACCGCGCTTCGACCCCACTGCCTTCGTGAAAGCCAAGGAGAAGAAGCAGAGGGAGATCAGGATGAAGTTAGTGTTCCTTTCCTCTCTGCTGCCCTCTTCCGTGCCTGGGTGCTGGCTGCCACCTAGATTGTCACTCGTAGCTTCCTAGCTGTCCCCACTGCACCTGACCCTGTCCCCTCTCCCGACTGCTCAGTTGCGCTGCTTGCTTATCATACTTCCACCCAGTTTGTGTCACCGCCTGCTTTCTTCCTTCCTGTGCCACATGGCAGGGTCCCCAACTCTGGCTGTGACTCAGGAACGCAGTGACATCGTTCCCTTCACGATTTGGGTGCAAGATGGGCATCTTCTTTCTCATGTTTCAGGCAGCAGCAGCGGAACCGATTGGGCAGTGGAGGAAGCGGGGATGGCCCGTCCATCTCGTGGTCTCGCCAAGCCCGGCCCCCCACTGCCGTGACAGGCAGCGGAGACAGAGCCAACCGCTCGCGCCATCGCAGCTCCTCTGGTCAGTGGCCTGGAGTTGGGGCTGGGGCTTTAGGGGAGTCGGGTACAGACACGGGCAGGCTGGGCTGACCTAGCCTGACGAGCGCGGAGACTCAGGCCCTGGTCTCCCTCTAGTGGACAGTATCCGCAGCCGCTGCTCCTCTGCAAGCTCCTGCAGCGAGTTGGATTTCTCCGAGTCACTCTCCAGAGGGTAAAACGTGGTACTGGGGCAAGGACCATTTCAAAAGGATGTTTGGGTGATGGAGGCTGGGAGATTTGAAGCCAGGGCAGTGGGCCACGTGGGAAGCACCAAAGACCAACCCATCATTGATCCTCCTGTGCCCTTTCAGCCTTCGCTGTCGCCGCCGTAGGAAACTACCCAGCCCCACACCTTGGAGTGGATCTAATACAGTAAGTGTCTTTGCCAGGCCTCGGAGGAGAAGATAGCATTAAGACGCCAATAGCCAGCTATCTGCAATTCTCATGATTCTGTTGTGGGGCTCAGGTTGCAGAGGTAACTGAGATGCTTCTGGAAACAGGGCATTTCAGGATCTTGTCATTGATGGGAAGAAGAGTTAGGTACACACGATACTGTAAGTTCCTGGCCTCGAGTTAGCAGATCCCCAAATCTGGGTGCAATTTCTTCCTGTGTGACTTGCAAGTACTTAGCCTCTGTGTGCCTCAGTTGCATTGCTAGTTAACCTGGCAAGGTAATGAATGATGTCACCTTAGAAGGTCTTTGTGATAGGTGGCACAAGGTGGTTTTGATGTAGAGTGCCCAGTAGGTGTCAGCTCTGTTTTCTCTGGGGCTCTGGGATTCAGAATTTCCACTGGTACTTACAGAGCAAGGGGAGAGGGAGAGGGAGAGTGCCTGACCCCCTGTCCTGCCTCCCCAATCACCAGAAATCTACCCCTCGGGAATGCAGTAGTCAGAGACGCCTGACCAGTTCAGGGGGCTGGGTCCCCATTAAAGGTGAGCTGGGGTCCCCCACCGCTGCTGGATGCTAATGAAGGCAGTGTATTGGCTTGGAGCTTCCTGTGGCTTTAGACCATTCCTAGCCCCCCACACTGATACCTGTCCCCGCAGAGTACAGCTCGGACCACCAGGCCACCGACATGGCTGAAATAGATGCCCGCCTGAAGGCCTTGCAGGAGTACATGAACCGGCTGGACACGCGGTCATGACCATGGGGGCTGGCACTGCCTTTCCACCCCTGCCTACCAGTGGGCATGGTGTAGAGGCAGGGCCAGGGCCAGGGTGGCCTTCCAGCCTCACCCAAAGGCTACCCATCCAGGGGTCGCAGATGTATGAGGCCCTGGCCCTGCCCTCTCTCCACGCAGTGCGCACTGGGAAGAAGGGAGTGTACATTTTGTAAATAAATGTGTTCATCCTTGGGACCCTTTACCATATAACTGAAGGGTGAGGTGGAATGGGGAGAAAGGAGGATGGTGGGGGAGAAATAACTGGGAGCTGAGGATATTTCCGGCCATGTCTGGTGGGAGGCAGGTGGGAATTCAGAGTCAGGAAAAACTTTGAGGTTCCAACACATTGCAGGGAGGGAGCTGAGGGGTAGTAGTGAGCAGCATGTCTCCAAAGGAGTCCAAGCAGAAATTCTACACGGATGTCTTCGTGTGCTGGGGGAGGCGTATCCTGCTGCATGGCCCACTGCCTGAGAAGGCCCACTGAGAAGACCCTGAGCTTCCGTTGGTGACATCTGAACCTGCTTGGTGCTGATTCCTGGGCTCTGACCTGAGACCTCTGGGTTCTGAGCTGTGATATTATTTTCAAGCTGGGATCTCCGGGGTCTTGGTTCAGGGTCGGGGCCTCTGGGTTCTGAGCACCAGTGAGGACAGAATGCTGGGAGGAAGGGGAGGAGGGGGCCGTGCTGCAGAACCTGCTCGGGAGCACAGTTGGAGTTGCATCTTTATTGGGGGCAGTGAGGGAGGTGGCAGCAGGGCTTCCGGCTGCCAAAAGGGTGGGACAGCCAAGAAGCAGGCCCTCACGCATGGTAGTGTGGCCAGGTCTGGATGATCTGGTAGAGCTGGTCGCCTGGAGAGAGTGTCTGCTGCACATCCCGGTGTCCTTTGAGCTCATAGTTGGATTTCAGGGCTCCCTGAGCCACACCACAGTCTAGCAGATTCTGGGCGGCCTGGAGAGCCCTTTTGGGGGGTACTCGGTCTGCAGGGGCAGATGAAAAAAGGCTAGCACTCCCTCAGAAGGGCAGAGGTAGTGGGGGGAGAGTGGCTTGTGGGTTCTGAGCTGGTTTTAGTCGCTCTGTGCAGTCAGTTTGCTCATCCCAGAAGGGTTATGGGAGGGGAAACAGTTACTGTGTGTAAACCCCGCAGAGCATGTCTGGCTTGGGTGGAGCCCTTAGCGAGCGTGGGTTGTTGCAGTGCTGATAGCTTCTCCCCCCCCCCCCCCCCCCCCCGCCCCCAGACCTCTGTCCTGTCCACAAGAACCAACATCTATTAAATAACTTCCTGGGTGCCCTGAACTGGCTTGAAGATTTTGTGTAGATAGGTGATCCTCACTCCCACTCTGAGGTTGAAAATGGTTTCATAATCAGAAGAGGAAATGAGGCTCAGGAAATACAGTCCCTGGCCTGAGGTCACAGAGCTTGGTCATGGCAGAGCCTCAGCCACCACCCACACTGCTCTGCCACCCCCCAGCCCTGTGCCACCCTCCCTCCTGGATGTCACTCACCCATGTAGTTGCCCATGAAGGCAATGCCAATGGATCTGGAGTTCCATCTGGGACCTGAGTGTGCACCCTTGGTGTTCCAGCCCCGACCCTCATAGACATGTCCATCTTCTCCAATCAGGAAGCTGCATGGGAGGATCAGGGGCTTGAATGAGGAAGATTTGGGGGGCAGTGCCTCATGCCCCTCCCTGCCACAGCAGTTTACCCAACATTGCCCTCACCCCTTCACTTTCCACCATGGTCACTGACTGCCTGGTGCCACACACCAAGCACAGCTCTGTGTCTGCCTTGTTCTCATCTGCAAGGTGACCCTCCTGTGAGCCACTGCCAACCCTGTGCTGTGGACACTCAGAGAGGTGGAGTCATCTGCCCAGGGGTCACCCAGCATTTGGGCAGAACCTGCGCTTTCATTCAGGGTGAGGTGATCATAGGCAGCCCATCCTCCACACAGCAGTCGGAGCAGCCTCTTGTGCCTAAGCCATGAATGCTCAGAACCTTGATGGCTCCGAAGTCTGTCTCCTGCCGGCCCTTTCCTCATTGTACTCACCCCGCCACACGCACCTTACACCCAGCTGCCTGGGAGAGCTGCTCTGTGCCTGCGCCCCCATTCACTGCAACATACCTCAGCTCCCTGGTCCAGTGCTACCCCAAAGCCACAGTCTCGGCAGCTTTCCTTGTCGTTGGTCCTCTGAAGGAGCCATAGTGGATCTGGCTGTGGCTTCTGAGGTTACCCTTCACTGCCCTGTTCCTTTCGTCCACCACTTCCATCACTGTGAGAATCCATCCTGTTTCTTTTCTGTTTTGCTTTAAATTGCACACAGGGATAGAGTGGCACTGTTTCCTGTGGTCTCCTCATTCTAGTGCCCTGCATACCGCCTGGCTCAAGTTGGTGTCTAATGGCAGTGGCCTGTGGGCTTGGGGCACCTGTGACATGCTAGGCAATGTCTTAGGTGTGATGCATGCACCAGGCCTCCACAGTCCCACTGACTGCAGAGGGGAAGCTGAGGATGGTACCAGTCCTTGTAGGGGAGGGAGCTGCATTGAGTATCAGGCAAAATAAACCCCTGGTGACCCTGGGACCTCAACTCCCAGTTAATCAGCCGTGATGCCTCTTCCTGATAGGGTGGCAGCCTTCTTGAAAGAGATCTGTAGAAGTTGGGAGAGGGGTGACAGGACTTCCAGTGCTGAGGCAAAGCTTGCCTCCTCCCCAGAGCACCTGCTGCCCACACCTGGCCAGTCCTGGCGATGACCTCGGAGGTTGAGTGAGCTGTCTAGCATATCAACCAAGCGAGTCCCTGCCCCTCTGTCCCTGTACCTTCTCCACCTTCCCGCAGCCGGGCCTCCAGCCACACTCACTTGTAGGACACATCGCACCAGCCTTTTGTGCGCATGTGGTAGTGCTGCACGTTCCGGACCTGCTGCTCGCAGGAGGGTGGGCTGTTGCAGGTGCTGCCTGCCGTGTGCGCTACCACCACGTAGCGCACGGGCTGGGTCAGGCGATCGGTGCACTCGGAAGCCAGGGCATTCCAGTCTCTCCGGGGCACGACGAAGCTGCACCTGTTCTGGCCTTCTGCTTTCTGGGCCACTCCAAGGAGGAGGGCAAGGAGGGTCCAAGCGAACAGCGTGCAATAGTGGGACATCGCGAAGAGTGTGCAATGAGTGAGCTAGGAGTGCAGCTGGCCAGGCGCCTTTATCTGCTGAGGCTGTGTGTGTGTGTGTGTGTGTGTGTGTGTGTGTGTGTGTGTGTGTGTACGTGTGCGCGCGCGCGCGCGCGCGTGCCCCCGTGTGGGGGAAGGGCTTGCTTCCTGACAGGACTAGCTGGGCGGTACATACTGGACCCAACACCCAGCTTCCTCCTCTGGCAGGGCTGGAACAGGGTGCTGTGTGGTCTTCAGTGGCTTAGGGGTCAGGTGGGGTGGAGTGCACAGGCCTTGGGGCGCTTCTCCTTGTGGTTTCAGGAAGAATCAGGATCAGGACAGCTGCCCTGCTTTGTGTCTTCTCCGTGGGGAATGGGACAGCACACCTGAAACTTGCACCAGGGGAGAGGCCCCAGCCTTGGTACATCTCTTCCTTCCTGCAGGGACTGAGGTAACAATGGTTTCCACTTTTGAAACATTCAGTCCTCCTAGGTTCAAGGCTGATGACATTGAACTCTTGCAGAAAGCCCAAGTGGTTGGTAAGCTCATTTCACAAGTGAGTAAACTAAGGTTGGGAGAGCAGAAGTCACTTTCTGAGACCTGACAGGGGGTGCAGCTTGGTGGTCCGGAAGTCCCCTGTTCAGAACTAGGGTGTGTGCCGTGAATTCTCGTCACTTTTTGATGTGTGAACCTTGCCAAGTTGCCATTGACTCAGTTGGATTTTTGCTTAGTGCTCATGGAAATGGAAACTAACACACAGCGTGAATTCCTGCTTTTTAAGTGAAGGAAAGGAAGGCACAACTCTGCCAAAGATGAACCCCATCCCTGAATGAAGGAAAATAGAAGATGGGAAGTTTGAGAAATGGAGAGATCCGTTCACAAAGGAACAGAGACTAGCTTTATGGGGTGCTGTGGTGGTTCTCAGGTTCTGTTGATCATTACCTCAGCTCTGGTTTTATAGCTCTGCAGGACTCCCTCATGACTTAGGGGAAATTCCAGCCCTGTGGGGTGAGTGTCTTTGTTTGGGACAGTCTCACTCTGTGAGACTCTGCTGGCATCCACAGTGACTCTTGGTTAAGGACAACGGAGATTCCGGGCATGGTTGCACGTACCTGGAAATCTCTCAGACGGGTGTCCTCAGTCTCAAAGGGTTATGTGATAAGCTAGGTAAATTAGCACAGCAAACTTCACCTTGGCAACTTTTAGTTTAGTTTTTCTTTTGTACTCGGCATCAAACTGCTAGCCAGGTGCTTATGCCATTGAGTTATCTCCTCAGTTTGCCCTGGCAACTTTTAAATAAACACTTCCTAAGTGACCAGCATGGCTGAGAAGAGAGCCGAGAAGGATTTGACTTGAGACTTGTACAAAAATTTTGTTATGATTTTAGTTACCTGTTGGACATCTATAGATCCAGGTGGAGAGTCAGGTTTTTTTGGTTTTTGTTTTGTTTTTTCTTTCTTTTTTGCAAAAGCAACTTTTAAGTCCTTATCTCAGAAGAAAATGCAAATCATGCTTTCAGGGAGGACCAAGTTATGGGTCTAGGAATTTATTTGTCCTCTGCCTGTGGTGGTCCCTGTACCAAAATGACTTAAACTCTCTGTGCCTCACTGTTTCCCACCTGCAGCATGGGTATAATCAGGTGATGTCCCCACATAAGGTCCTGGGGGATTAAATAGGTGGACCAGGGCAAGGCCTGTAGATGTCTGTCATACAATGTCACATCCCTCAGTGTCACAAAGCTCGTCTCACTCTGTCCTCAGTAGTGGCATGCTTTGCATGGGGGCCACTAGCAGCTCTGTTTTGGAGGGGAGAGAGTCTGAGTCCAGAGAGGAACAGCCACTTGCCCGGGGCCACAGAGTCAGGTCAGATCACCTGCGGTGGCAGAAGGCTTTCCTGGGACCTCTGTTCCACCCTGGTCACTTCCCCCATGGCTTCCCAGAGCCCGTGGGGGAATTCCTTGCTGGTTGTCTGATATCCTCTTCCTCTTCTCACTTTAGTGAATCTTTTAATCAGTTACAAGCATAACAGATAGAGCTGTAACCAGGTGAATTTCTGTCAAAGGGGAAGGGTTCTGTGTTCACGCTCATCATGCTCAGACTCGTGCCATCAGGTGACACAGGCAGCTCTAGGCTCAGCACAGAAACTGTCATGTGCTTAACGAGAAGTCTCTGGGGTACCTGTTATTTGTAATGTCTTTTATAGTTGGGGAAACTGAAGCTCACAGAGCTTCTCATACACAAGGAGATGGTGAAGGCAGGGTTTGGATTTAAACTATATCCCAGTTTCTTCAAACTTACACAAGACACTTTATTTTTTATTTTATTTTGTCTTTTTGAGACAGGGTCTCGCTATGCAGTTCAGACTGGCCTTGAGCTCACTTTCATAGCCCAGGCTGGTCTCGAACTCACACCAATCCTTCTGCCTCAGCCTCCCAAGTGCTAGGATTACAGGTATGTGCCACCCTGCCAGGCACAAGGTACTTTAAAGAAACAACAAAATCAAAGCCATGTGCATCAGTTTACCTTTTTAATGTATATAGTACAGGTGTCACTGCACAGATTGGACTTGTAGTGATCATCCTGCTTTCAGCTTCCCAAGTGTTGGGGTTACAGGTAGGTGCCACCACCATATCAGTGTGCCCTAGGGGCGAGGTTGACATGGCATGCAGGGATCAAACCCTGGTCCCTGCATCTGCCTAAGCAGGTGCTTTAATCCGCTGAACTATCTGGCTGGCCCATGTTTACCTTTAGTCACCTAATAGTTTGTATACATTTTTCTAGGATAATACATCCAGTTTCCATGTATTCCTTATAAAAGTTACACATTACTTCGTGGTGTAGGGTCAACATTGTTGATGTACTCTTATTATTTTTAGAAGTTTTCGCAGTTTCCTTTGCCCATGCTATGCAGACACATAATCCTGCACCCTGGAACCATCTAGAAATAACTTATGTACACGGACGTGCTAGGTTAAGAGGTAGTTATATCTGAGAGATACTGCTAGATTGCTTTTCCTAGAGGCTCCTTCCTAACAACCCTGATTTCCATGAGCGTCATGGCAGAGGTGGGTGTCATTACTTCTTTTCTATCTGTAATTAGGACAGGGCCCACAGGGTCTTACTATGTAGGGCATACTCTTGGTGATCCTCCTGTTTTCAGCCTCCCAAGTGCTGGGATTATAGGCATGCACCACCTTGCCCAATCTTGCCCAATCTTGCCATTGCTTCTTATGTTCATGAAATGTAAAGCATTATCTCCTTGCAACTTTAATTGGAATTTTAATGATTGAGGAGTTTCTGTGTTT
>PVJA010057848.1:0-10292 GCA_004027025.1 Myocastor coypus
TCCCCAGCACCCAGGCTAAGATTTCCTAAGCAAGTGTTTTAGACTGCTGAACCCTCTTTCTGGCCCTGGACATATATATATTTTTTTTCAGGCATTGAACTTAGGTCCTTGCGTTTGTCAGGCAAGTGCTTGTTCTACTGAGCTATCTCCCCAGCCCCCTGGACATGATTTTTAACAAAAAATAAAATTTAAACTAGATATTCTTGGGCCGGGCCTGGGGGCGTAAAACTGTAATCCCAGCAATTGGGAGTCTGAGGCAGGAGGATCAGTGTGAGTTGGAGACCAGCCTGGACTATAAAGAGAGCTCAAGGCCAGCCTGGACCGCATAGCGAGACCTCGCCTCAAAATGATAAACAAACAAACAAATAAATTAGATGTTCTTAATTTTACGAAAAACTCTGTATTTTTCTTTTTATTTTCTTTACAGTTATTTTTTTCCCCGTGAACTCTGAGAACACACTCGTTGTTGGCCCGGCACTTAGGGCTGCCTAAGCAACACCTCAGAGCTCGTGTCTGTGGGCAGTGCCCTGAGAGCGTGTCAGGGAGCCTCCCTTCGTGTGACAGAGCCCTTTGGCTGGCCCCTGACAAGAAGAAGAGGCTCGGTGTGGCTCACGGCTCTGCAGGGTCCTGACCATGGCGGTGGCTCCGTCACCTCTCCACCTGTGAGCGGCCCACATGGCAGGCTGCATGTGCGGGAGCGGAAGGGAAGCACAGGACAGGGCCCGCGCACCCCAGACCTGGCCAGTGGCCCGTCCTCCTGCCCGCAGGCCCTGCTTGCTAGGCGCTCACCCTCTCTGGACTGCACAGTGGGCTGAGGACCACCCTGTGACCACAGGGACCCCTGGGGAGTCTGTCTAAGCCGCCGCACACTGTGCAGGTTTGGTTTGCGGGCTCTGCTCCCTGGCGCCGGGGCTGGGCCAGGCCCTGTGACACACGTGCTCCGCCTCTGCCCTGCATCCCCGCTCTGTGTGTGAGGGGTTTCACATTGCACACTGGCCAGTGGTACACCCTTGTGGTACCAGAGCTGTGCAAATAGCAAAAGCAGCCGCTGGAAGTGAGGCCCCCGCTGCCTGCACAGCAGGTTACTATCGGCAGCGTAGAGATGCAGGCACTGAGGTGCAAGACGAAGCCGCCTGCCCAAAGGCTCAGTCCGGGTGCAGACGAGGCCAGGACACACCCCGGAAGCCTGTGCTTTCCTGCGCTTAAAGCCAGGCTCCCGCTTTGCCCTCTCCTCTCTTCTGGAAGCAGCGCCCTCCTTTCTGTCCCTCCAGTCCCCCATACCATGCGACCTTCCGTGGACAGCTGTGCCCGGGCCGCGGTGGTCGGCTCCGAAGCAAGAGGGAGCTTGGGTGGGAGCCGCCCTCACCCTTGGAAGCTGGAGCATCCCCTGTCCACAGCGGGCCGGTGACCCTAAGAGCCACCAGCGGGGACATGAAGGCGCCAGTCCTCCCCCAAGAAGGACCTGGCACCTGTGAAAGCCAGAAGAGCCTGGGCTGCAGAGGACAGGTGCTGCCAAGAAGGGCCCCGACCACGCTCTAGCCTGAAGTTTATGAACCATCGGGAACCAGGACACACAGCCACGCCACGCAGAGGGGTCAAGGCCTCGGCAGCTGTCCAAGCCCCAAAGAGCACACCGAGGCTCATCCTGTGAGCAACAAAGGTTCCCAGTCCTCCCGAGAAAAGAAAACAACAAGCAAATGGACGTTCCTTTTGCAGCTGTTATTATTATTTCTTTAAGTTTTATTTTTCATTCCTTCGATATAGGGTCTCACTATGCAGCTAGGACTCCTAGTAACCGTTCTGTCTCAGCCTCTCCATCACTGGGATTACAGATGTGCACCAGCACTCCTGGTTGTAGGGTTCCAGGGCTGACACAGCATGTAGCACTGGGGATCAAACCCAGATCCTTGCTCTTGCCAGACAGGAGCCTATGCCGCTGAGCTATCACCTCCGCCCAGCTGTTACTTTATTTTTCTAGCTGTTATTTTTGAGATAATAACAAAAAGCACGAATCGCCAACTACCTTCCCTGCCCGTCATGCTTTATAACTGTGACATTTTACAACTGTGTTTCTCTTAGACCAGATTCACTCATGTGCTTAAACATTCCAAAGGTACAGGGTAGCGGGGAGTAGGAAGTTCCCCGTCCCGCTCCTGCCCCTGCCTTGGCGCTCCCACCCTCCGAGTCCCTCTGGTTTCTGTGGCCGAGGAGGACCTTGGCTTTTCCAGAGGCACCAGCTGTCAGAGGAGCACGCTGTGCTTTGCCTGAGAGCCGGGACGTGGCTGAGCTCTTGCTGTTCAGGCTTGCTTGGCTGGGGCTGGGTGTCCTGAGCGCTGGAGTCTCAGGCTGCTCAGTGGGCAGCCTGTTGTCAGCTGAGACGACTGCCGCCTGCCTCCCGCCTGCTGCTCAGCCTCATGTGTGACAGAGGAGCTCCCCACAGCAGGAGGGGTCGGTCGTCCAGGCACACCTGCGCCCAAGCCTCTGCTGCTAGCAGATCCGCTAACCAGCCTCTGGCCAAATCAGACTCTGTGGCCGGCTCTGGACTGCAGAGGTGGGAGGATGGCCTCCATATCTGGAGGTAAAGCACACCCGCTAGCTCACCTTGCTGGACAGGAAATCCTTGGGGGTGGCCAGATCCGGGTCATGGCTTCGCAGGCTGCCGTAGCTCCTGCTTGTCAGCATGGCAGTGTATACGCGCTGGTGTGCTCCTGCCTGTTTTTACACAAATGGTATGGCATGGGTTTTTGCTTTTTGTTTTTTGAGGAGCTTCCTTCGGTGAAACTGGGGACTGAGCTCAGGGCCTTCTGTGCGCGAGGCGCGTCTCCTGCTGTGGAGCTGCGGCTCCCAGCCCCCGTGGGCTATTTGCACTGTGTGTTGCTCTTTCCCTGTTCTGGGCTTGAACCCAGAGTGACTCCCACAGCTCTTTTCATTTTCTTATTTGAAACAAGGTCCTGCTAAGTTTCCAAGGCTGCCCCTAGACTTGTGTTTTGTTTTGTTTGTCTCTTTGAGACAGGGTCTCGATATGCAGTTCAGGCTGGCCTTGAGCTCACCTTTGTAGCCCAGGCTGGTCTCGAGAACTCAATGATCCTCCTGCCTCAGCCTCCCAAGTGCTGGGATTACAGGCGTGCGCCACCACGCCCAGCTGCCCCTAGACTTGTGATTCTCTTTTTTCTTTTTTAAAAAATTATTTATTTATTTATTGTTTCAGAACTTTTGTTTGTTTATTTGTTTATTTTTATGGCTGGCTCAGCCTGCCCTGAGGGCAGGGTTGGCACAGCATGTGGTTCTGGGGATCGAACCACGGTCCCTGCAGCCACCTAAGCTTTCCTAAGCAGGCGCTTTAGACCACTGAGCCATCCTGCCGGGTCCCAGACTTGTGATTCTTGACCTGAGCTCCTCTGGAGGGCAGGGGCACCTGTGGACCTCTTTAGGGCCTTGGACTGGATTTACAGAGTGTGGTAGCTGTCAAAACATGAATGGTTATCTTCCACATGGTATTGTAGGCAAACGATTTCAAAAGCCTGCTTATCTCTGTGTGTCACATGGCAAGAAAATAACCTGCCTGGGGCAAAGCCCAGTGAGAGAACAGGAGCGCTTCTCTGAGCGGGCCCTGAGCTCTCCAAGAGCCGGGTGGGGTGCTCTGCGGCTGGAGGCCAGCTTCCTGCAAGACCATGCACAGAGGCAGAGCACTTTCGTTCGGAGGAAAGGCTCCAGGTTCTCTGCTTTGTTCTTGAAAGAAGCCTAGGGGCTGGGGAGATAGCTCCGAGGCACAAGTGCCTGCTGGGCAAGTGCAAGGTCGTGAGTTCGAACCCTGGTCCCACAAAAAAAAAAAAAAAAAAAAAAGAAGCCTTATTTCTAACCCTTTATCAAACAGGAGCCTGCTGTGTCTGCCTTTGGATCTCGGTATCCCCACATCCACGTGGGGCGCGCGCCCACTTGTCCTGCCTGCTCCATTTCCGGTGGGTACAGTCACAGCTGGCAGCACCACAGCCCCTCCTGTCCTGGCTTCCTGCCCGACTGCCTGGATCCACGCTGCTGCAGTCTAGGCCTCTCTGTCAGCTGCTGCCGTGTCCTCCATTGCAAGGATGGTGACTGGCACACGGAGAGCCCTTGGTAACGCACCCAGGGACCAGGCGTGACGAGTGTCCAAACCCAGTGAGCTCCCTGACCCCATTCTTATGGTGGGGATTTCATTCTGTCACTGAATCTGAGAGGAGGGACTGAGAGGGGGTGGACAACATGTGACCCCAAGCGACATCTAGACACAGGTCAGACGTGGCGAGGCTTCTTTTTCACTGTCAGCTTGATTGATGCTGAAATGCCTTGGAAGCTGGATGTGGTGGCTCACGCCTGTAATCCCAGCACTCTGGAGGCTGAGGCAGGAGGGTGAGGGCGAGTTCGAGACCAGCCTGGGCTACAAAAGTGAGCTCAAGGCCAGCCACAACTGTATAACCAGACCCTGTCTCAAAAAGACAAAAAAAAAAAAAAAAAAAAAAAAAAAAAAAAAAAAAAAAAAAAAAAAAAAAAAAAAAAAAAAAAAAAAAGAAAGAAAGAAAGGCCTAGGAAATCAACAAAGTACTCTGGGAGCCTGTGGCTCTGCCCACACAGTGGCTCACTGGGCTGCAGTCTCATCTGTGGAGTAATCCATTGTTGTGACGAATCCAGTCATGAGTGGGAGGCGATGGAGCAGCAGCAGGGGCCTGGGGTGGGACAGTTGTCTGTCCTCTCCCCTCCCCTGTTCCCCGACATTGGTGCCCCCAGTGCCACCACCAAGCTCCCCCTCATGGCCGGCCTCAGCCAGGGACTGCACCCACTGTGGACGGGAACCTTTCCTCCTTGAAGCAGAGTGAGGCAGCTGCTGCGTCTGAGCACCTGCTGCGCCGTCATGGGGAGGCGCCTACAGCCCACGCTGCGGTAGCAGCGTGAATGTTCCCAGTGGTGGGCAGCGCTTCTCTCAGACAGGTAAGCTCTGGTGGGCGCCCAGCCTCCAAGCGAACAGTGGAAATTCACCTCTCCAAGGGTGCAGCTGGAGTAAGCAGCAGAGAGCTCAACCCATGACGCCGAGGAAGCTGGGATGAGCGCCAGGGCCCAGAGGAATTATGGGAATGTCTTGGAGATGAAAGGTGGATGGAAATGCCCTGCTGAGGCCAGTGCAGTGGAGGAAAGACCCAGCCTCCTGCCTGGCAGTCTTCCAGGGAGTGGGAACCTGGGGCCAGGGCTGGGAGGCCACATCCAGGACTCGGTGAAAGCTGATCTGCCCGGCATCTGCGCCCGTCACCTGCTTGTGGGGCACACCTGCCACCCCTGTCCCCACCCTGCGCTGGAGGCCACCCACTCTTCTCCAAAGCCCTGAAGGAATGGTGAGGCAATGCTGTTCCCAGGCCCCTGCGAGGGCCACCCTACACCCCTGTATCCCTGGGTGTAAGCCTCTCTTCGCCGGCTCTTTCCCGGAGGCAAGGCCGTGAGCAGGTTTTCCCCAGTCCTTTCCCGCTGTGTGCACAATGGAATCTGCTTTCAGACTTGCCCGGAATAGAATCTGGGGAACTCAGTCACATGGGCAAATGCGGACGTCATATTTTGAAACAGACTTCTCCAGGGGGGCCTTAGTTTTTCTTCCTGTTTCGTGCACCCAATGGTGTAATCTGGGTTCACCAGGGACTCGGGAGCCCGAGACCTAGGGCTTGAGAGGCCCTAGAGAGATTCCTGAGTGCCTAGAGAAGACAGTTAACTGTCTTAGAAAGCTACCCCCAGGCGGCCTTGGCAGCAGCCAGGCTTCTTGGCACAGAGGAAGGGGAGGAGCCACCCTGCCCAGCCTGAGGGAGAAGTCAGTTATTGTACTTATTTCCTCTTTAAACTGCATTAAACATTCATGTAACATAGAATTAAGCATTTTATTTATGACTTGGCAAACTCATGATCCTGACTTTGATGCCTGGTACCAAAGAAGAGGCTGAGAGAGGAGGATCACCCTGAGTTTGAGGCCAACCTGAGCTATATTGTGAGTCCAAGGCTGGTATGAACTACATAGTGAGACCTGTCTCTAGCAAAACAGAACAGAGCAGAGCAGAACAGAGCAGGCTGTCTTGACTCACATGGGCTGTTCCAGAAATTCAGTGGGAGCCGAGTCCGGGTGGAACTTGGCTAGGACCCCTGTGCCACAGGTACCATGGGCCCGACGAGTAGTGGGAGTAGGTTTTTGGGTGAACAAGCAGGGATACCCTATGGGCTCTGGGGGGGGGGCACTGCCTTTCAGTCCCTACCACTCAGGAATGAGCCTGCAGGGGACGTGGATACAATCTCCGAGTATGGGCCACGGCCATCCTGTGGCCTTGTACATGCCTGGACTCGGCAGTGGAAGGGTCACTGGGTCCCTCACTCCTCCCAGGCTGGGACAGTCTTCATTCCCAATGGGGGGTACTCCAGCCGTTAGGCAACTCAGTGAGCTCCCTAAATGGGCTTTGAAGCGGAGGCCATCTGGTCCAGGCCCTACTAGAGGAACAAGCGGGAGAAGCCAGGTCATCTGAGGATGCGGGCAGGGGAGTGACCCCAGAAGTCCTCACAGTTAAGTCCTGCAAGCCAAGGCATCTGGGGTGAGCTTGGGACTGGCTGCTTCCCAAGGCCTCATGGGACCCCACGGAGCCAAGCGAGAAGGCTGTACAGGCTCGTGACCTCCTAAGAGGGGTCAGAGCTGCTTCCTGCCCCAAGGGTCAGTGACCAGAACCTGGCCTGCTCGCATGTCTCAGAAGGGCCTGGAGGAGCTGAGCTGATTGCTGTTGAGCTGACAGAGACCCAGGATTCCATCTGGGGCTCCAAGAAGTAGGGACTGCGTTGGGCGAAAGGATTGGCCAGGCTGCAAGGCTCAGCAGGAGCAGAAAGGGGACAGGGAGCAGGCTGGGCAGACTCAGGGTCACAGCGTCTCCTGCCCCTCCACCAGGCTCCCCACAATCCTGGCAGGACTCCCCACTGCTCTCTGGTAGAGGACTGCACCCCCGTGGGCTCTTCAGCCAGAGACTTGTCCCCGGGAACCGTGGGTGACAGGCAGCAGCTTCCAGGCAGCAGGGCCATGCTAGGACCTCTCTCTGTTGTCTGAGCTGGGACCTGGGCTCCATGACCCTCCTGCCTCAGGCTCTGGTTGCTGGGCCTGGAACCCTGGTGGGCAGCAGGAGGTAGGTGGTGGAGATCGGCTCCGGGAAAGAAGGAGCCCAAGCTGGGGGTCCTCGGGAGGAGCGGCCCTCAGTCCCACCTTCATGGTCCCTGTCGGAGTGCATAAGACAGAGTCTGAGAGGCAGGGCGCAGCAGGAAGCGGGCCGCAGGCCCAGGACGGGATGTTTCCCTGCCTTTATCTCCAGGGCTGAGAAGTTTTGTACAAATATCTGGCAGTAAGGAGCTCTGGCTGGACTGCAAGGGTCTACATGCATCTCCCCTGCTAGGTGGAGAAGGCACGGGGTCTGGTCCAGGGAAATGCAGGGCTGCTGGCCAGTGGGGGAGGATAGTCTATGTGTCAGCGTGGGTGTCCTGCAGAGAGACACGTGGGCTCAGCAGAGCTGTCTGGGCCACAGCAGCGGAGAGCCCCGGGCAGAGGCGCACACAGGTCCTTCTGGCCTCTGGTGGCCTGTGGCTCCGCCAGGGAGCCAGGCAGCTGCCTTCTGAGCCCTCCGAAGACTGGCCACCAAGGCTGGCCATGTAAAGTGCTGGACAGAGGTGGCTGACGGGAGGAGCGGTGTGCCCCAAGTCCCAAGTGTCAGAGTCCCTTCCTGGTTCTCGTCTCGGCCTAAGAAGTCTAAACTTACAATCCTAAAACCATGTTATTGGAAATCCACCAAGTTAATTCCAATCTACCACTCCCAGCACAACCCACGGCGATAACAGACACTAAGACATATATATATATATATATATATATATATATATATATATATATACATATATATAATTATTGGGGAGCCAAGGGGGCCTAAGTCCCACCATGAAGATGGCTTTCCGGAACCAAGAGAGTGACCAGGGCTGCACTCGAGTTTTATTCATTGGAGAAGGGGGAGTGACTTGTGAAAGGGGATTGTGGGAAGAAGGTGAGCACTGTGAGCTGGGCTAGGTAGGAGGCCTGCGTTTACCTCCGCCATATTTAGAGATGTGCAACAGAAGTAATCTGCCTTATGCTACTGTGATAATATCTAATATTTTGGGGGTCTGGCACTTCAGCTCTGATGTGTAATCTTTCAAGCCCCAGGAAGTCATAGCCTGTATCTTGAGGCTCCATCCCAGCTGACACCGTGGAGCATGGGCTCTTCGTCCTGTTATCAGGAAAACACAGGTGCCATCTTCAAAAATTACCACCAGCACCTCGGCTAGACCAATACACACAGCTTAAGGCCAGCTGAGAGGATAAGGAGAAGTCTAGCCAGCTCTGCACATTTCAATACAAGGGAACAGGGTCAGGCTCAGTCCAAATGGAGGCAGTCGCTCTTCTTTCAAGGAGAGCCGCTCAGGTGGTCCTCCACACCCAAGTGCAGGGCTGTGTGGGATGCTAAGTGCCTGGGGCTCTGAACGGGGCAGACCGATGCGCTCTCTGGGCCTGAGCTCCGCCGGTTTGCTCACCTGCACAGGCCCTGCCACAGCTGTGGGCCCGCAAGCCCCAGGAACTCAGCATCCAGCTCAGGCTCTGCTGCCCCCAGGCCGGTCACGCTGGGTAGAGGCACCCAGCCCGGGCTGCAGAGACCGCTCAAGCCTTAGGTCCATTTGCCACGGGTCTGTTGTTACAGAGATGGAGAGTGGCTACCACCCAGGGGAGAATCGGAAGAGGAGAAAGGGGGTGCTGCCCAGAGGCTGGGGACAGAGACCGCTGCTCTGCAATGGTCTCCATGCGTGCCTGCGGGGACATGCGGGCGCTGGGCTGTGTTGCGAGCTGCAGGCTGAGGGCTGGGAGTCACAGGTCCGAGGGCCACAGCGCACCCGTGACTGCAGGGTCTCAGTGCACCCAATGTTTGGGGAGGCCACCTGGGGAGCAGGCCTGCCAGTTGCCGGGAACACCAGGAATTCTGACCCCGCTCCTGTAGCAGAACAACCCCAGGGACGCAGCCTGGGCCTGTAGCCAGGCATTTCCTTAGGATGAATTCCTGGAAGTGGGATTCTGGGTCCAACTCTGGAGACACTCTAAATTTAGTGATAGATTATCAAGTTTCTCTCCATAAATTCTCTCTCTGTCTCTGTCTGTCTGTCTGTCTCTCTCTCTCTCTCTCCTTTTCTCATGAGATAGGGTCTCACTATGCAGCCCAGCAAGGCCTTGAACACACAGCCATCCTCCTGCCTTGGCCTCCGAGTGCTAGGATTATAGGTGCGTGCCACCACGTCCGGCTCAAAGACGTCAAGGCGGTTTCAGCAGCTACGTATGGGTGGCGCCATCCTCAGGGGCTCTGAGCGCTGTCCCTTTAGGATCTGCCTCAGTGTGATCGGCCCAAGTGCTGCTCCTGCACACAGGGCCCCCGCACACGCAGAGGCCGACAGGCCGTGTATGCGTGCCTTCCTGTGTGTGTGTCATTGACTCTTCTCTTGTTGCTGCGAAAAATATCTGACGCCTGAGAGGAAGCAAGGAAAGGGTAACGGAGGTTTCAGTCCATGCAAAGCTGACTCCCAGGCAGAGGGGCGCATGGAAGAGGGCCGCAGCTCATGGCAGTGGAAGACAGAAAAACAGC
Organism: Myocastor coypus; assembly: GCA_004027025.1. Lineage (NCBI taxonomy): Eukaryota > Metazoa > Chordata > Mammalia > Rodentia > Myocastoridae > Myocastor > Myocastor coypus. Next base: position 9,690 of record PVJA010057848.1, read on the forward strand.
AAAATCAGCGGGAGGAGTTTCAGCAACAACGGCTGCAGAGAGCAGGTCGCAGTCCTTGTGTTGCGTTCAGGCTGTCCGCCCCAGGCCGGGTGTCGTACTTCCACCTGTAACCCCAGCAGCCCTCACACTCATAATCCCAGTGGATCTTGAGTTAATCACAGACTCTGGAAGTCTGCGCCATGACCGCATGAGGCTTCAGGGGGACAACTAGACAAAAACCATAACATTCCACCCCTGGGTCCCCAAAGACTCATGTGCATCCCTTTGCGCAAAAGACATTTTTTTTTTCTTTTTTTGTCTTCTTGAGACAGGGTCTCGATATGCAGTTGAGGCTGGTCCTGAGCTCACTTTTGTAGCCCAGGCTGGTCTCGAACTTGCACCAATCCTCCTACCTCAGCCTCCTGAATGCTGGGATTACAGGCATGAGCCACCACACCTGGCCTTTTTTTTTTCTTTTTTTTTCTTTTTTTTTGAGACAGGGTCTCACTGTGCAGTTCAGGCTGGCTTTGAGCTCACTTTTGTAGCCCAGGCTGGTCTCGAACTCACAACGATCCTCCTACCTCAGCCTCCCAAGTGCTGGGATTACAGGCGTGAGCCACCACG
>PVJA010057849.1:0-10312 GCA_004027025.1 Myocastor coypus
AAAAAATGAGGATAAAGCTGGGTGTAGTGGTACGTGCTTATAATTGTGAGGCAGGAAGGTGCAAGTTTAAGTCCAGTCTGGGCAACTTAGTTACTTAAGGAGACCCTGACTCAAATAAAAATGGCTGGGCTTGTAGTTCATCAGTTCCTGGGTTCATTCCTCAGTACCACAGGTTTGTTTGTTTGTTTGTTTGTTTGTTTTTGTCTGTTTGAGACAGGTTCTTGCTATGCAGTTCAGGCTGGCCTTGAGCTCACTTTGGTAGCCCAGGCTGGTTTCGAACTCACACCGATCCTCCTGCCTCAGCCTCCCAGAGTGCTGGGATTACAGGCGTGCACCACCACACCCAGCCAGGGTGCTATTTTTACAAAATCTTCAGGTAAGAAATAACTGAAAAATAAAACATGATAGCCTCCCCAGTAATGAGAGTTTGGAAGTAAAATTTAAAGTTTCCTAGGGGCCCGGCAGGATGGCTCAGTGGTCTAAAGCGCCTGCTTAGGAAAGTTTGGGCGGCTGCAGGAACCATGGTTCGATCCCCAGCACCACATGCTGCGCCATCCCTGCCCTCAGGGCAGGCTGAGCCGGCCATAAAAATAAATAAACAAATGTTGTGAAACAAGAAAAAAAATAAAACTCTTTAAAAAAATAAATAAATAAAGTTTCCTAAAAAACAGAACACAGAAAAAAAGTAATGGAAGTAGGGTGTTAAAAACCTAAAGGTAGACCAATAAGTCCAATATTTCATTAGTAGAAATTCCAGAATGAGAGGGCAAATAGAAATCATGTAAAAAAAAAATTCTGGAATATTTTCTAGATTTGATCATATATTTTTTCATATTGAAAAGGCTTATAAGCCGGGCGTGGTGGCGCATGCCTGTAATCCCAGCACTCGGGAGGCTGAGGCAGGAGGATCAGTGCGAGTTCGAGACCAACCTGGGCTATAAAAGTGAGCTCAAGGCCAGCCTCAACTGCACAGTGAGACCCTGATTCAAAAAGACAAAAAAAAAAAAGAAAAGAAAAGGCTTATAAAATAATAGAAGAGGCTATATAAATCAATTATATTTGATTAATTTTAACCTTTGGTTAAAAGTTATTTAATAAATATCCACATATAACTAACTAGAGGAGTAACTAGAGATTATATCTAAAGGACCAATATGTATTTTTTTTTTTTTTTTTTTTTTTTGTCTTTTTGAGACAGGGTCTCACTATGCAGTTCAGGCTGGCCTTGAGCTCACTTTTGTAGCCCAGGCTGGTCTCGAACTCCCACCAATCCTCCTGCCTCAGCCTCCCGAGTGCTGGGATTACAGGCGTGCGCCACCACGCCCAGCTTAAAGGACCAATATGTAATATGGCATTACATATTACAGTAGTGAAATAAAAAGACACTGAAAGCAATGTCTTCAGATGTTTTGAGTGGAAAGGATTTTGTTTTAAATCCATCCATTCATTCATTCATTCATTCATTCATTCATTTGGTGCAGAGTCTCACACAGCTCAGTCTTAGTGATCCTGTCTCAGCCTCCCCGGTGCAGGGATTACAGATGTGTGCCACCATACTCAGTTTCAGTGGCTGGCCAGCATGCGGTACCAGGGATTGACCCCAGGTCCTTGTACTTGCTTGCTAGGCAGGTGCTTAGACTGCATATCTGTCTCCCCAGCCTGTGAAAGGATTTTGATTTTATAATTCCCAAGTTATCAATGTGAGATATAAAGACATTTTTAACATGCAGGACAAAGTGTTTTGTTTTGTTTTGTTTTTTTTTTTTTTTTTTTTGGTGGTACCGGGGATTGAACTCAGGACCCTGCACTTGCCAGGCACGCGCTTATCCAGCTGAGCTATATCCCTGGCCCAAGGACAAAGTTTTGTAGGGCACCCTTTTCACAGATTATTGGGGATGTGCCCTTGAAAAGTAAGGGAGGTGACTATGGCATGTGGGGAGCAACACTCAGTAAGAAGCCGGAAACCATGGAGATGAGGGCTATGTGACTGTCTAGAGAAGTCCTAGAGTAGTGCAGGTTTCTGGGGAAGGCTCAGCTACACATGGAGAGTTAAAGGGGTACAAGGCTGTCTTGTTCCACTTTGTTCTACACTGCACAGTAGTATCTAAAGTGTTCATACTGACTTGTACTTTATACAAAGGTGGTGATTAGGGGCCTCGCAGGATGGCTCAGTGGTCTGAAGCGCCTGCTTAGGAAAGCTTAGGCAGCTGCAGGGACCGTAGTTCGATCCCCGCACCACATGCTGTGCCAGCCCTGCCCTGGGGGCAGGCTGAGCCAGCCATAAAAATAAATAAACAAACAAAAGTTCTGAAACAAGAAAAAAAATAAAACAAAGATGGTGATTAAACTACTGGATGTGAGGGGAAAGGAGAAGTTGAAGCTAAACACCTTCCAAGGCAGTATACCTTACAAATAAAATATCTAACACTGACAAAGCAAACACACAGGAAAGTAGAGACAAGTCTCAGCACTTTGTAGAAGATTCTATGGATTACAGTGACATGGAGAATCCTGCCGGGTTTTCTTGTTGGGGGGGGTTGGGTGGAGTTTGAGATAGGGTATCTTACCATGTAGTTAATGCTGGCCTCAAATTCACAGTAGTCCTCTAGCCTCAGCCTCCCCAGTTTTAGGAGTACACGCATATGCCATCATGCCTGACTTTTTATATAAATGTTCAGTTTTAGCCAGGAGTGGTGGAACATGCCTATAATGCCAGTACTTGGGAGGCTGAGATGGGGGATCACCATGAGTTTAAGGCTAGCCTGAATGAACTACATAGAGAGACTATCTTAGAAAGCCCCCTCCAGAAAAAATAAGTTTAGTTTTACCCCTGTATTCCTAGCATTCTGGGAGGCTGAGGTAGAGCAATTGCAAGTTTTAGGCCAGCCTGGGCAATTTAGCAAGACCCTGTTTCAAAAATAAACCAGGCATGGTGGTGTGTGTATAAATTTTCAGAACTTTATGAGATAGAAGCACAAGCTTGAGCATAGCTTACATAATTACTGACTTAGGAAGACCCTGACTCCAAATTTAAAAATGAAAAAAGGGCTGAGGATGTAGTTCCATGAAAAGGCCAGTGACTCAGTCCCCAATGTAGTACCAGAAAGAAGGCGAGAAACAGCTTAGTGGTAGATTGCTTGCTTAGACACAGTAGGTCCTAGGTTGAGTTCCTAGCACCTCCTTCCCATGAAAAGTTATATTCCAAGAAACTAATGATGTAATTTCTATCATGCTGTGGTACTATGTACTAAATTTAAAACAGAAAACGTTTTCTCTACAAATAGTAGCATTGATATATTAAAAATACTACTTTGAAATATCACTTGGAGGGCCGGCCAGATAGCTCAGCAGACTAAGCCACCCGCAAGAAGGCATAGGTGCAGGCACAGGAGCCAGGGGTTCAATCCCCAGTCCTGCTGTGCTGGCTCTGCCCCCAGGGCATGCTGAGATGACAGTTGAGGCTGGGCACGGTGGGGGAGGGAGGATATATATATATCACTTAGAATGTTTTTGTAGTGGCGTGGTCTCATATGTCTATTATGTCAGCATCGAGGAGGCTCATAGCAGCTAGGTTGCAGAGCTGGCCTCAGAAAACCAAAGCCAAACCAAAAAAGAAGATGTGTAAGTGACATGTAAAGTTGTCTGACATATGTCTTTGAAAGTTGTAGAGATTTTGCCCATTTTGAGTTTCTTGCACATGTATTCAAATGTGGGCATGAGAAAATCAAGCTATTTCCCTTTGATTTTTCAACCCCTGTGTCATTTTGGAACTTGAAACCAATGTTTGTAAATCTTGAATCAGAATCTCACTGTTGTCATAGGGAGCACAATCCTGCACACATTTAATTTCATCATTTGGGAAGCTAAGGAAGGGGACAATTTTGTGAGACATTATTGCCAAACAAAAAAAAAAAAAATTTTTTTTAAGAGCTGGGGATGGCCTGGGGAGATAGCTCAACAGTCCAAGCGCCTACCTGGCAAGCTCAAGGATATTTTCACAGGAGATACTATTTGTTGGACATTATTTTTTGAGGTATGTACATACTCTAATTTGTAAATACACACCTATAAGGAATTAAGGAATGCAAAGGAACAATTTAATACCAGTATAGATGTCTATGAGTAGAATAAACCTTTTTTTTTTTTTTTTTTTGGTCTTTTTGAGACAGGGTCTCACTATGCAGTTCAGGCTGGCCTTGAGCTCATTTGCCTCCCAAGTGCTGGGATTATAGTCACACACCACCACGCCTGGCAAACTTTTCATTAAGAAAATTTCATGCCATGCTCCTGTCCCTGGGGCAGGCTGAGATGCACTTAAGACTAGAGTGCATAGGAAACTCTTGTCTCAAAAGGAGAAAAAAAAAAAGGACAGGGGAGGTAGCTGAGGGGCTCAAGTGCCTGCCTGGCAAGTACAAGGTCCTGAGTTTGATCCCTGGTTCTGCAGGAAAAAAAATGACTAGGTGTGATGGCGCATGCCAAACAGGCAGATCACTACACCCTGTGGGCCCTTCCCTAAAAATAGAAAGAAAGAAAGGAAGGAAGGAAAGAAAGAAAAAGAAAGAGAGCTGGGGAGATAGCTCAGTGGAATAAGTGCTTGCCTGGCAAGTGCAGGGTCCTGAGTTCAATCCCTGGTACCACAAAAGAAAGAAAGAAAGAAAATTTTGCTACAACTGTTTTAGAATATGGAACTATATTGTAGAAAACACTTTTTACTGGAATTAGTGATTTTATTTTGCTAAAGCAAATGTTTCTAAGCTGTAGTCTGATAGATAAGTCATTTAGAAAAAGACTTTTTTCCCCCTGTGAATCATTTAGTGAGTGTGGCTCACTAGTAAAATACTTGCCCAGCCAGCATGTGTTAGGCCCTGGGTTCAACCCATAGCACCTTAAAAATAAAATAATAGATGGCTCTCCTTGAGGCAGGGGAGATAGCTCTGTGGCACAAGTGCCTGACTGCCAAGTGCAAGGTTGTGAGTTTGAACCCCAGTCTCACTAAATAAATAAATAAATAAATAAATAAATAAATAAATAAATAAATAAATAAAATAGATGGCTCTCCAAAGATGACACACAGATTCCGACTACAGCAGGAAAAGCTGAGCTGCATTGGATTCTCCTGTTCTCTCAGTGCAGCAGCCTGCTGACTCCCGTAGGACATAACTTCTTTACCTACTTTTACCTGGCCCAGACTCACTCTGTGCAGCCCGTTTTTTTCCCGCCTCTCATAGATTGCCAAAAAAAAAAAAACCTCAAACGTTATTAGTAATTAGGAAACTCCAAGTCAACACCACAGTGAGACAACCATGTCACAAGTACTAGGATGGCTATCCAATAACTTAACAATCGGATAAGAGTGGGAAATAGCGTGTGTCGGCAGTGATGCTTGCAAGTGGCAGCCCATGTTCATTGGTGATGGTAACATGAAATGATAGCGTAGATAGCCACAGTAACCGTGTCTGGAAGTTTCTTAAAATGTTACAAGATATGTTCATAATTTTACTCCCAGATAAGTACAAAAAGAATTAAAACTTGGCATTCACGTAAATTCTTACGTAGGAGTGCTCACGGCAGCAGTATTCACAACAGCCAGAAAGTCTTGACAACTTGGTATCCATTAACATGGATGCCCAAACAAAATGCAGTCTGTGTACAGTGGAATGTTACTCTGTCACAAAGAGGAGCGAAGTTCTGAGACATGAACAGTGGAAACAAAACTCAAAAACAAAAACAGGTAAGCCAGGCATACAGGGTCATATACAAATGATTCCATCTATTGGAAATACTCAGAGTAGGGAAATCCTGCCCAGAAAGTTTATCATAGTGGCCGTTCTGTGGAATGGGAGAGTAGCGGGGCTCAGGAGGGATGACTTGATGTATTTTGAGAGGATGAGGAAGTTTTGAAAGGAAGTAGAGAGGGTAGTTGGGGCAACAGTATGAATGCACTAAATGGCACTGCATTAATTATACACTGCAACATTTTTAACTTTGTTTTGGGCAAATCTCACTTAAATTTTTTAAAGAAAATTCTATATCCATGAAAACCATTTGTGATGGTTAATTTTAGGTGTCATCTTGAGGGGCTAAGGACTGCCCAGATTACTGTTTAAACATTATTTCTGGTGTGTCTTTGAGGATGTTTCCATAAGAGGTGAGAATTTGAATCCATAGACTAAAGATCTACCCAATTCACTGAGGGTCTACGTAGAACAGAAAGGCAGAAAAAGGGAAAAGCTTCTCTATCCTTGAGGCATCTGCCTTTTGCCTTTGGGTATCAGAGCTCCAGGACCCTGAGACTTAAATAGAATTATATTCACTTTCCCTGCACCAGCAAATTCCAGGATAAATCTCATTCTCCCCATAAAAACCCTCACCTTTATTGGTTCTTTTTCTCTGGAGAACCTTAATATGTATATTCACTGAGGCAAAATAAAAGAATTTCTTTCTCTTTTTATAAATTTAAGACAGGATCTACAGGGTCTCTCTACATAGATCATACTCATAGTGGTTCTCCTGTTTTCAGCCTCCCAAGTGCTGGGATTACAGGTGTGTGCCACCACACCCAGTCTCAATCCCCATCTCAGCATGGAGGGGCAGGGAGCATGCTGGGAATTGAACCCCTGGCCATTGCTCTGAGAAGCAAGCGCTTTTGTCTGCTGAGCCATCTGGCCAGGCCCAGTAAAAGCATTTCAAATAGACAAGCACTGGAAACAATTTGTGGTTAGTAGATCTGCCTTACATAAACTTGTAAAGCTTTTTAAGCCAGGCATGGTGGTGCACACGTGTAATCCCAACACTCTGAGGCTGAGGGAGAAGGATCACTAAATTTGAGGCCAGTATAGGTTACAAAGTAAGTGCAGGGTTTTGCTAGCCTGAACTACCTAGCAAAGCCTTGTCTCAGAAAAAAAAAAAAAAAAAGTTTTCAAGCTGAAAGGATATGGTACCAGATGGTAACTTGAAGAAAAAGAACACTGTAAATGTTAATTAGTGGTAAATATAAAAGACTATAAATAAATTGTTCTTTTTTATCTGGACTGAATTAGAAGACATTTGCATAAGATAATAATTAAAAACTAAGTTTAGCCTTATGAGATAAATATGTAGTATATAACAATAGTAAAAAGGGGAAGGGGGAAATGGAACTTTATTGTAGCATAGTTTCTATATTTTATGAGAATTAAACTAGTAGTCTGAAATAGATCATACCAAATTTTACATATATGTAATTGTTAAGACTACTAAGAACTTAAATACATGTGTAAATGAAACAATTACAAGAGCATACTAAAATATATCTTTAAAAAAAGACAGAAACAGTTATAAAAGAAATGTAGATAATACAAGGAGAGATGTATCTTTCTGATTGTGAATGGGTCAAATATTTCACAAGGCACAAATTGGTGAGGTGTGTTGGGACCTATCTATATGTAGCCTCAGCTACTTGGGAACTGAGCCAAGAGGGTCACATACTTGATGCCAACCTGGGCAACTCAGCAAGACCCTGGCTTATAATGAAAAATAAAAAGGGCCAGTCTAGGCCCATGTTTTAATCCCAGCACTCTGTCTGGGAGCTTGAGGCAGGAGGATCAAAAACTTGATACTAGCATAGGCTAGTTAATGAATCGGTAAGAGTTGTGACATTAAATAGACAGATCAAATGAACAAGGATGTAGCTCAATGTAAAGACCCTAGGTTTGGACCCCAGTACCATAAGTACATAAATAAAATGGGTTAGGTATGTAGCTCAGTCTAAGCCTGGAGTTCAGTCCTCAGTACTGCAAATCAGGAAAGCAAAAAAGGGCTGGGGAATGTAGCGCAGTATAGAACTTCCCCAGCATCCATATGCAAAGCCCTAGATTTCTCTCCATTAACAGAAAAGGGGAGCTGGGGAGATAACTCTGTAGCACAAGTGCCTGTCTGGCAAGTACAAGGTCATGAGTTCGAATCCCAGTCCTGGAAAAAAAAAAAAAGCAGAAAAGGACAGGCAAAGATGGTTTATACTATGTCGAAATGATACACTTGAGATTCAGAGGCACAAATAGGTTGAAAGTAAATGGATGGGAAGATGAATAAAGTGCCTAGGGATAAACATGAACAGAAAAGCCCTATGTGCTGCATTTTAAAAACATAGCTGAAGCCGGGCGTGGTGGGGCACGCCTGTAATCCCAGCACTCGGGAGGCTGAGACAGGAGGATCAGTGCAAGTTCAAGACCAGCCTGGGCTACAAAAGTGAGCTCAAGTGAGCTCAAAAAGACAAAAAAAGAAAAAAAACCTTAGCTGATGGGGCCCGGCAGGATGGCTCAGTGGTCTAAAGCGCCTGCTTAGGAAAGCTTAGGCAGCTGCAGAGACCGCGATTCGATCCCTGGCACCACATGCTGCACCAGCCCTGCCCTCAGGGGGCAGGCTGAGCCGGCCATAAAAATAAATAAATAAACAAACAAAAGTTCTGAAACAAGGAAAAAATAAAAAAAACATAGCTGAGAGAAACTGAAGAAAATATAAATAAATGGAAAGATATGCCATAGTAGTAGTTTGAAAGATTTAATTTTAGGGTGACAGATTCCTCAATGGCAGCCTGAACTGTATAGTGAGACACTGTCTCACAAAGATTTAAAAAAAGGAAAATTGGGGCTGGCGGGATGGCTCAGTGGTCTAAAGCACCAGCTTGAGGAAGCTTGGGTGGCTTCAGGGACCGCAGTTCGATCCCCGGCACCACATGCTGTGCCAGCCCTGCCCTCGGGGTGGGCTGAGCCGGCCATAAAAATGAGTGAATAAACAAACAAAGGTTCTGAAACAAGAATAAAAATAATAAATAAAATAAAAAAATTAGGGGCTAGGGAGATAGCTCCAAGGCACAAGTGCCTGCTGGGCAAGTACAAGGTTGTGAGTTCGAACCCTGGTCCCACAAAAAAAAAAAAAAAATAATAATAATAATAAATAAGGGGCTGGGGAGATAGCTCCGAGGCACAAGTGCCTGCTGGGCAAGTGCAAGGTCGTGAGTTCGAACCCTGGTCCCACAAAAAATAAATAAAGGAAAATTGATAAGTTAGTCTCGATTTATATGGTGCTGCAAGGTCCTACCTAGCATAACCCAAATGATTTTTTAAACTAGAACTATATATAACATAACATAACTATAAAGCTATGATAATCAAAATAGTATTTTTTTCTTGTAAAAGTAAGCTAACAATATAACTTGGAAGGAGGAATACATGGATATATACTATAAACACACATATGTCAAATTTGAAAAAACATAATTGTAGGGCCAGTTCAGCAGATTAACGTGCCTGCTTAGGCAGAGCCAGGGACCAGAGTTCAATCCCCTGACCTGCCATGCTAGCCCCACCCCTGGAGCATACTGAGATGGCAGTTGAGACTGGGCATGATGGTACCCCTGTAATCCCAGTTCTTGGGAGACTAGAAACATGTGGATCACTATTAAGTCAGATCTAATAATGAGGCCCGAACACCCTAAAATATAAAAAAAGTTAAGGAATTAGTTGAGTACCCCTAAGACATTTTCTTTCTTTTTAGTTCTTTTTTTCTTACGCTGTATGTATGTATGTATGTATGTATGTATGTATGTATGTACTGTTTGTATGTATGTATGTACTGTTTGTATGTATGTTTGTATGTTTTGGCTGGTTCAGCTTACCCTAGGGGTGGGGCTGGTGTAGCATGTGGTGCTAGGGATCGAACTCTGGTCCTTGTGTTTGCCTAAGCAGGCGCTTTAGAACACTGAGCTATTTCTCTGCCCTCCCCAAAGACATTTTCATCCCAAATCATTTCTGAAAATACGACATAAGTTTTTTTTTTTTAAGAATTTTTTATTTTACTTTATTTTATTTCTTGTTTCAGAACTTTTGTTTGATAGGGGCTGGGGAGATAGCTCCGAGGCACAAGTGCCTGCTGGGCAAGTGCGAGGTCGTGAGTTCGAACCCTGGTCCCACAAAAAAAAAAGAACTTTTGTTTGTTTATTCATTTTCATGGGTGCTCAGCCTGCCCTGAGGGCAGGGCTGGCACAGCATGTGGTGCCAGGGATCAAACTGAGGTCCCTGCAGTTGCCTAAGCTTTCCTAAGCAGGCGCTTTAGACCACTGAGCCATCCCGCCGGGCCCCGATACAAGTTTTATACTTCACTTCTATGAGAATTACCACTAACCTGTTGACCTGATCTTAGTAAAATGTTCAGTAACACCTGACCTAATTGTTTTCTTTTTGCAGATGTTCTCAAATAGTGATGAAGCTGTCATCAATAAAAAACTTCCCAAAGAACTCCTCTTAAGGTAAGTTATAATGCTGATTTTTTTTTT
>PVJA010057850.1:0-10298 GCA_004027025.1 Myocastor coypus
GGAGGGGAGGAAGGAGGGGGAGGGAAGAGGGAGAGGGAAAGGGGCTGGAGCTTAGGGATGGTGGCAGCCTGGCTGGTGTGCTCAGAGCCTGGGTGAGGGTGTACTTGGGACTGCATGTGCGCTCCCACGGGCACCCTGAGGTCCTTGCTCACATTGAATGTTTTAAAGATCAGTGTGAATGGGGAGACAGTACATGTGTGTGTGCACGTGTGTATGTGTATGTGTGTGCGTGTGCATGGATGCATATGCACTTATTAGGGAGTGATGTAGATGGACAAGCGTGAGGCTTGCTTTTTTTTCTTTTTAGACCAAGTCTCACGATGCAGCTCAGGCTGGCCTTGCACTTACTTTGTTGCCCGGGTTGGCCTCAAACTCATAGCCATCCTCCTGCTTCAGCACTGCTGAGTGTTGGGATTAGAGGCGCATGCGCCACCCTGCCTAGGCCAGCGTGAGGGCTTAACAATGTCCACAGTTGTGTATGGGTGGCTTCCTCTGCGGGGACGTGGATCTGGTGTGGTTATACTTAAGCTTGTCTCTCAAGGTTACTTGACCTCCAAGACAAAGTTTTTGGGATCATTTGCAAGATACAGGTCTAGAACAGAATTTGAGGAGGAATCCTAAGAGCAGGATGTTTTGGGGGTGCGCCTAAGCCGAGGTGTGGGGACCCTTCCCCTTCCTTAACTGGGGGTCTGGTTCTCTCTAGCTGTGCTCACAGCTGCACACCACTCCTTGCATGGGGGCACAGGAAACAAATGAGGGACGTGTCACTTATCAGGTGATGGTCAGGGGCTGTTTAGATCCTGACAGACCGGGATTTTTACTTTTAGAAACATTGACAGTGCTTATTTTGGGTTTTCTGCATTAGAACGTAGGATCGGAGGGCAGGGAAGCGTGCAGAAGCGTGAGCCAGGCACTCTGGAGTGGTAGCGCCGTTGGCGAGAGAGGTCGGCTGTCTCACACCGGCCTCCCAACGCAGGGAGCTGCTGCCTCTCTCTCCCACCTCCCCTGTCTACCTTCACTTGGAAGTGCAGGCTGGTTATGAGTTTCTGCTTCTCTTTCCTGCTAACCTGGGCACTAAGAAGGAAATCGAAGAAGTTTTTTGAGGGAAGGAAGGAGGGAGTACTGAGGATGGAACCCAGTGCCTCCTTGATACCAGGAGGAGCTACATCCCCTGTTCTTTTGAATCTGAGACAGATTCTCAGTAAATTTCCCCAGTGGTCCTAGAGCTTGTAGTCCTCCTGCCTCAGCCTCCCCAAGTCGCCGACATGTGGGTATGTGCACCACAGCCATAAGAGAGTTGAGTTTCTAGGTTTCCGCTCTTGTACCCTCATGGTGGAGACAGTACAGCCTCAGATATGCCCAGGGCACCTGTCATTGGTCTGGCCCGAGCCTAGGAGTTGGAACAGAGCTGGTGCGCAGGACCTGCCACATGCCCAGCTAGCGTGACCCTCTCTCCTGCCCCAGGGCCCATGTTCTTGTAGTGCTTTGGTGCCTACTGCCTGGTCCTGGTGACTGCCTAGAGCTTTCAGGCCTGAGGCCCAGCTTTGCACTCTCTACACTTCTCCGCTGCCATTTAGTCTTTGTGTTGTGGGATCCCAAGGCAGACATCCTCGCCACCACCTGGTTGCCAGGATTTCCGGAAATCCCTCTGGGTCTGCCAGTCTCTGTGACCCACCTGCCAGCACTGACACCCTGTTACCAAATGCTGGATGATTGCTACTCCCACCCCTCCAGCCACCGACTGTGGCAGAACTGCCACCTGCTGTCTGTTTCCACACCCTCACATGCTACCGTGGGCCTGTCACCCTGGACAGCTGCCCAGCAGCTGCACCGAGGCTGTCCTGCCAGCACCTTCCCGGAGCCTGATGTGTGGTCGCGTCCTGCCTCCTCTGCAGTACTCAGGGGCTGCATCTGGCTGAATACAGCCTGGATGGCTGGGGCAGAACTCAGAGGGTCGGGGACCTTCCCTCGGGACTGCACGGGGGCCCAGGTCTGACATAGGATCATGATGGTCCATAGTGACAGTCATAGCTCGTGTTGATTGAGGACTTGGGATGTGATGATGTCACTGTGTGCTGGCATCACTCTGCTGGGATGGTGCAACTTCCCTACAAGGTAAGTGCTATATACCAGGATGGCCCCTTTTCACAGACATGGAAGCTATGCCTATGTAATATAAACGAATTGGCTTCAACTTCCCTGGGCCTAAGTTATGGAGCTAAGACTCAGATCAAGGGTACTGGACTACAGAGCTCAAGGTCATAACCAGGAGACCAAAGGGCCTCTGTCAAAGGGCCCAGGAACATTCTCTGTTGTCTCCAATGACCTCTTCTCGGTCAACTGGCCTATGGGCTGGCCATGGTCAAGGCTTTGGATACTTCCCACTTGCTTTAGAAAACAGTACTGAAATGACCCCCCACTTCTGATCCTTTTTAGGGAGGGCCTGAGTCATACATCCTCTCAGTGTGTACCCAGGCGTTTCTTATCTCAGGTCCCCTCTTGGGCTCAAAAGCTTTCAGGAGACAACATAATTAAGCAAAGCAGAAGAATGGAACATACATGCATGACTAAATCAGTGATGGAGAGGTCTATCTCCTTAGAGCAGCAGTTCTCAACCTATGGGTCATGACCCTGGCAGGGGTCGAATGACCAAAATACAAGGGTCGCCTAAGGCCATCGGAAAATACATATCTAAACCCATGCTATGCCGTAGTAAAATGTTATTTATTGGAATTAGTAATTTGAAGTAGCCACCAAAGTTATTTTTTGGTTTGGGGTCACTGCAACATGAGGAATTGTATTGCGGGGTCGCGGCCTTAGAAAGGTTGAAAACCACTGCCTTGGGAGGTCCAGAGACTGTATGAATGCAAAGGAGGAGGGGAAGAATGACCTGGGAAGGTCCAGAGACTGTATGAATGCAAAGGAGGAGGGGAAGAATGACCTGGGGGAATCATGGTGGACATTGTCAGGAGAATGGAGCCTCCTGTAGAAGGTGGTGAAACGCACCCGCGTGGCGCAGCCCTGCCTGCCCTGGAGCAGCTGCTCGGCGTGGAAAGGGAAGATGAGCCTGGCTGGGGGCCTTCAGTGCTCACAGGCTGATTCTGGTGAAGGTGAGGGAGATGGGGTAGGATGGTGGCCTGAGGAGGCTAGGGGCGGACACGAGTACCAGTGGGTCAGTTCATGGCCAGGGATCTTTGCTTCTTGCTTAATGTTGGAAAAGCAAGTTCTTGACCACGATATCAAGGAGAATCTTCCTTTCTCCTAGCGGACCTTGCTCAGTGCCGAGTTGGGGCTCAGTAGCCCCCCGCATGTGTGGAGTCTGTTTTCCAGGAATTCCGAGAGGGATCCGGCGCGTGTGCGTTGGTCAGTGCATTCATCCTCTGTCCTCCTCAAGGCATGCCCCCTCTGGCTGGCCCGCTGGGAGGAAGGGCTGGGCAGGAAGTCACTGTTCCTTTTTTTCTTCCACCTCCCACGTCTGTATTTGTTTGAGAGCATGGGCTGGTTATGAGTTTCTTCTTACCGAGCCTTCTTCTTGTATCCCAAGAAGGAAAAAAGAGAGAAGATGTCTTTTGCCTGTAACGTATTGATGCCCAAGAAGACAGAAGGGAGAAGGAAGAAAAGTAGAGGAGGAGGAGGAGGAGGGTGTGGATATGTGAGTAGGTGATGCCGCCTGGGGCAGCAGTGGGCAGCGGTGGCACAAGGTGACATGTGACTGGTACTTTCCTCTGAAGCTATGAACTGCGAGTGACCGCCCAGAGCCCTCAGAGCCTTTGCCCCAGGTGGAAGACCTGCGTTTGCGCTGGCTTCCTCCATCAGCCTCAGTTCCTTGAGGCAGCAAGTTCCTGTTGGGCTCCGAGGGCCTCAGAAAACAGGGGTGTCGGTGGGAGTGGGCTAGCCTTTGTGGGTCTCTCAGGAAAGCCTTGGGGTCCTACTGCAGCTTCAGTGCCCCAAAGGCTTATTTTCAGATGGGCCCAGTCATCTTAGAGGAAATTCTGCCCTTTGGTCTTGTCAAGGAGAGAGCTGTTTCAGAGTAGGGGAGCAAGGTGAGAGAAGGACTCGGCAACAAGAGTCTGCCTCCGAGCATGTGAGTGCAGGCGGGGCCTAGGCGTGACCCCAGTCACACACGTGTGCCCCACATGGCGGGCCATGTGTGCCGCCGCCTGGGCTCTGGGGGCTGCAAGGCCATGCTTGGAAGAGTGTGGATCTGCTGACTTGGCAATATAGGGTGGGGGCTGGGCCACATCTGGAGGGGAGAAGGAGCCCCGGTGGCTGAGCTGCGGAGGGGCTTGCCAGTCTTGCAGCCCCGTCCTCCCCTCCCCTCCCCCCAACCACAAGAGCAGTGTAATTCTCCTCACGTTAAAAGTAAACATCTGGCAGCATCTGCAGTGCCCAAAATAAACTAGGAACTAATAGGCGTTTGTGACCACAGTAGGTCCCGAACACAGAAAGAAAGGGGTGGTTCACTGCGTGGAAGCCACGGGAGCTACTTGGGGAGGCTCAGTTAATTTGTTTATTGGTTATTGGTTCAGTATCAATGCATGCACTCCTAGAAGAGCCTGCTGATGCAGTCTACCGTGGTTTCAGGGGGGCAAAGACGTTGCATCATTTTTGTGGGGCTAGATAGTGTACCAGGAGCTCAGAATGATGGCCCGTGCTGGGGGCCCAGCTACACCTGGCCGCAAGGCCAGGGTCAAGGATCCAAGGATCCCAGGTTATCGGGAAATCTGCGTGGCAAAGCCGCTAGGGCCACTGCAGAGAGGAGCATCGTTTTCCTAAAGTGGCATTTTCCCAGACCTCCTCTTGAGTGATGGGGAGGGGGGGGCAGATGCCAGTGTGGAGACAAGTAGGGTCTCTCTAGGGTTGTGGTGTCAGAGGTCCTGCTGGGGATAGAGAGGGAGGGAGACGGAGAGGGAGCAGTGGAAGTGGTGGTGTGTGTGTGTGTGCGTGCGTGTGGTGCTGGTGTGGATCCTAGAACCTCAAGTATGCTAGGCAGGTACTGCACCATTTGGGCTACATGCCGAGCCCACGACAGCCACCACTGGATGCCCGTCCTCTGAAGAGGAGCAGTGGTGCCACCTAAGGCAGCAGTATCGGGTGAGACAGTGACAAAGCAAACCGGCTGCTGAGTCTGACTGACAACAAGCCGGGAGCAGCCTGGGACTGGCTGGCACCACGTGGCCACTGTGAAGGGCTGAAGGATGAAACTGGGCATATTTGAACAGCATCAAATCCATTCCTCACAGCCACACTTAATGGAAATGACAGGTGGAGAAACAAATTAATGCCACAAATATTGCCAGCCTTCACGTGCGGGCAGGAGGAATGCCCCCAGCTAGAGCTGGACTCCAGAGCCTTCCAGTTCTAAGGACTGCTGTGCCCCCTCACCCTCATCAAGCACTGCAGGGGTGCAGCATGCCCTGCTGGACAGGAGC
This sequence comes from Myocastor coypus, assembly GCA_004027025.1. Classification (NCBI taxonomy): domain Eukaryota; kingdom Metazoa; phylum Chordata; class Mammalia; order Rodentia; family Myocastoridae; genus Myocastor; species Myocastor coypus. Next base: position 5,433 of record PVJA010057850.1, read on the forward strand.
AGGGACCTGGGAGCTCAGGCGGCCAGGGCATCAGCGAGGGGGTCCATGCCAGACATCACAAACTAGCTGTCAGCTGTCCAAATCCAACTTATAGGCTTGCTGTTTGGCCTACACAAGTCTTCATTTTAATTTTTTTTAAAAAATATGGAACGCTTCACGAATTTGCATGTCATCCTTGTGCAGGGGCCATGCTAATCTTCTCTGTATTGTTCCAATTTTAGTATATGTGTTGCTGAAGCGAGCACTTCATTTTAATTTTTTTTTCTAATTTTTTTTTTATTTTATTTTATTTTTTTTTTCTTGTTTCAGAACCTTTGTTGTTTATTCACTCATTTTTATGGCCGGCTCAGCTTGCCCCAAGGGCAGGGCTGGCGCAGCATGTGGTGCCGGGGATCAAACTGCGGTCCCTGAAGCCGCCCAAGCTTTCCCAAGCAGGCACTTTAGACCACTGAGCCATCCCACTGGGCCCCTTCATTTTAATTTTGAATTTGAATTCGTGACCCCAAATCCACAAGTAAGGAGGATCACAAAAAGCTGAGATTCCCCTGAAATACCTATGCTGCTCAGGCCCAGATTCTTTGATGGCGCCAAGAAATTACTTTTTTTTTTTTTTTTGGCGGGACTGGGATTCAAACTCACAACCTTACACTTGACAGGCAGGCACTTGTGCCACAGAGCTATCTTCCCAGCCACTTCTTGCTGGTTCTTTGTGATTTAGAGAATCACAGGGGTGCCAGGCGTGGTGGCGCACGCCTGTAATCCCAGCACTCGGGAGGCTGAGGCAGGAGGATTGGTGTGAGTTCGAGACCAGCCTGGGCTACAAAAGTGAGCTCAAGGCCAGCCTCAACTGCATAGTGAGACCCTGTCTCAAAAAGACAAAAAAAAAAAAGAGAATCAAGGGGGCAACTGCTTTTTGTGTCTTACAGAATTAGCGAGGTTGAATTTCCCCAAGTCTAATTTAAATGAAACTTACATAACGAAATGGGAAATTTTGGTCTCACTTTAGGTAAAAAAGATTGAGCTATTCCAGGGGCTGGGGAGATAGCTCCGAGGCACAAGTGCCTGCTGGGCAAGTGCAAGGTCGTGAGTTCGAACCCTGGTCCCACAAAAAAAAAAAAAAAAAAAAAAAAGATTGAGCTATTCCTACAATATACTGAAGCCGTGATTTGAATAAAACAATTCTTTATTAATGAAGCAACATTGTAACATGTGCAAAAAATTAAAAATTAAGAACAATACTGATTCGTCATCCTCATGAAAGGATCGGTTCTGTTCATTTCCTTCCAGATCTTTTCTACCTTCCCTTTTGCATAGTTATATACTTGGGTTTCCATCCAACTTAACACTATAATTTCAATGTTTCCATCAATTACCATAAAATTATCATTTCTTGTGATTCTAAATAATGTAGCAAAGAACAGCTGCGTGTGCTTTGATCTTCCCTTAGTTTGAATTATTTACTCAGAATGTGTTTTCAGAAGCTCCACGAACAGGTTAAACAAAGATTCGAGCATTAAAGAGTTAACCTGGAAGTTCCTAACCCGAAAGTGCCCTATAGAAATCTCTTCATCTCAGCAAATTGTTGGAGAGGCTGTAGGAAAGAAAGGTCATTTCAGCATATGTGATAGGATTGTGGGTAATTTTTTTTTTTTTAATTTCAGCATGTGAAGTCCCTTCCTGGAATAGCACTGTCTTGAGACCCAAGTCAAATAGCCCTAAATGTGTTAAGCAGAGGTCTGTGTTTAAAGAAGAAACTAACTCATTTGCTCTTAATGATTGCAAAATGCTGCATAGTTTAGCTGTGGCGTCACGAGAATCCACACAGCATCAAAGTCTAGTTCCAAAAGATACAGGAGGCTGAGATATAAGACAAACTGTCTTTCTCAATTACAGTATCTCTGCACCCTAACTATAATCGTCATTTCTTAGAACAAAGGGTGCCTTTAAAATTTTTTATTGATGGCAGAAAACATAAATGACTAAACAAGAGCAGAGCATTTGAAGGTAATTTATATCCTATATACAACCTAAAGAATGGTGTAAACAAGGCGCTGTGTCATAAAATGAAATGCGATACAGATAACCTCACTACTCCCTTCCACACAAGTTCAGATGAATCCAGTGCCTTAAATCTCCGAGCAATGAAAAGCAAAGCTTACTGTGTACTTTCTTGTTATTTGCCTCCCTGTGAGCCCTCAGGAGCCAATAAGTAAGATCAATATCAGGCAAGGGCAGTAGAGAAGGTGAGTCTTTTCTGGAAACTGATCTCCACATGGAGTTGTTGATGGCACCAGAAGCGTCTCTGGGAAATGGCCCGCCAGCTTTGTTTGGGCAGCGTGCAGGTGGACAGCCGCTCTAAGGGCAGTATTATGGGCACTTGAGCCAACTCCACCTCCCGTGGAAAGGCAGCCTGCCTTTGCTAACAAGAAACTGTGCCTTCCTCATCTACTAGAGCTCTTCGAAGGGTCAAATAAGTGGATGAGGAAGGAGGGCCAACAGTAGACACCATCTATTTACACTTGGAGAATCCCTGGAAAGCGCCACACTGAAGCCTGTGGAAGTTGTCACCACGGGAATGGGGAAAACGGTGACAAATAGGGAGCTGGCTCAGTGGAGAAGCCCAAAGCAAGGGTACAGAAGGCTTCTGCTGGGGAGCTGAGGCGCGATGTGACCCCTGAGCCCCTGGGCTTTCACAGTCCCAGGCGGAAATCAGCCTCCTCGTGGCTGTAGAGTCACGTCTCACACATTGTCTTGGCCAACTAGTCTATATGTCTGACATCTCCAGTGACACTGGGAGCGCCTGAAAGGCCGGGAGGATGTCCAGTAGTTCAGAATTTTATTTTTATTTTTTATTTTTATTTATTTATTTATTTATTTATTTTCAGAATTTATTATAGTGGCAAGCATCAAGAGCTATTTTGTGGCTGGATGAGGTGGAAGAAGAGAGAAGGGACTGGACTCTTTTATTTTGCTAATGACCCCAGAGTTTTTCCATCTAGGGAAATTCCTGCAAAGAGTTGTAGGCTTCAGAAGACGCAGGAGGTGCCTAGGTGGCCAAGAAGTTCGACAGCAGGGTCAAGGGCAGGATTTCAGTGGTACCTTATTTTTATCATGAACTATTTGTTTTGTCTTTATTTGTTTATTTGGTACAGGGTCTTACCATGCAGCTTGGATGTGTAGTGATTCTCCTGCCTCAGCCTCCCCAGCCGTGCATCACCATGCCCGATTTTGGTGGCTGGCATGGCACACCCAGGATTCTGGGTGGTACCCAGGGATCAAACCTGGATCCTAGCGCTTACCAGGCAAGTGCTTAGACCACCGAGCTATTTCCTCAGCCCCATCATGAACTTTTTAAAGAGTGAATAAATCAGTTTACACAATAATGGTAAAACTTAACTTTTTTTTTGGTGGGACTGGGGTTTAGACTCACGACCTTGCACTTTCCAGGCAGGCATGTGTGCCTCAGAGCTATCTCCCCAGACCCAAAAACTTCACTCTTGAGGAAGACAGATTCAAAGCTCTCAATGACAGCCCAAGAAAGCATTATGAGTTGCTCTATAATGGTGTCTTACAGGCTACTGTTCATTATTCCTCCTGCTGGGGTAATAAGATACTCTCCCCTCATGGCTACTACCTGCGTGGACCTTGAGTAGCACAGCTATGCCATATATGTGTTTTGCCCTGTGGTGCTTTGGAAGGCCAAATCCTGTGGAAATATCTAATATTTTCCCCATGCAAGGGTCAAGTTCTTTCCTCCTTGGGGCTCATGGCGGCTGTTGAGAGTTCATGCTGTAGGGATTTCCCTGAAGGTTTGGGTCTAATGAAGAACTGAGCATCTAAGAATGGCACTGGGGGGCCAAGGAGATAGCTCAGTAGAACAAGCTCTTGCGTGGCAAGCGTAAGGTTGTGAGTTCAAATCCTGGTCCCACAAAAAAAAAAGAATGGCACCGGGGACAGAAAACAACGCTTCCTTTGCTGTCTCAAGTGAGCCAGTGTGTGTTTCTGTCCCTTCTCCTCCACCCTGCTCTTCTCTGCCTTCAGGGCCCATGGTGGCACAACTCACGCCCAGTTCCTTGGCCCTGTGCCTTCGAGTTGGGTTTGAGCTGGACAGAGGTTGGGAGGAGCACGGAGGAGAACACGACCAGAGAACGTGCTTCTCTTGGTGCAGCCTCCCCGTCTGTGTGCCATGGCTGTCTCTCTTCTCCAGCTTCCTCTCTAGTCAACTTCCTCTGTGCTCTGCTCCTGGGTTCTGGTAACAGCTTCTTCCTTGCCTTGGGTAGAGACGGCCATAGCTCAGTCTCTAAGGCCTCCAGCTCACAGTACGATTCACGGTCGGCCCGTGCCTGCAGGTTGGCCAATGTATCTTATGTTCATTACGCTGCATCCTGTTGGGACTTGGATGACGGAAGAATGAGGTGTTGGCATTGCACCTCAAGAGAGACATCCTGGGGCTGCGGTGCTGCCAGAGGTGGGTGGGGAGCAGATGTCAGACCCTGGGTGAGGCAAGAGGTGAAGGGAAGACAGCAGGCTAGGAAGGCCTTGTGTGGCATAGGGTGGGAGGATGAACTTGCCCCATCAGTGGCTATGGAGCCTCTAGTGCCGTGGTTCTCAACCTTTCTAATGCCGTGACCCCACAATACAGTTCCTCATGTTGCAGTGACCCCAAACCAAAAAATAATTTTGGTGGCTACTTCAAAACTGTAATTTTGCTACAGTTATGATTCGGAACGGCTTTAGGCGACCCCTGTGTTTTGGTCATTCAACCCCCGTTGGGGTCGTAACCACCAGTTGAGAACCGCTGCAAGCACTTACGAAGTGATGCTAACATGGGTCTTTTTTTTTCTTTTTTTTTTTTTTTTTTTTTTT
>PVJA010057851.1:0-2500 GCA_004027025.1 Myocastor coypus
AGTGAGCCAAGACCAGTGTACAGAATGGAGAGTGTTTGGGGCAGGGTACCTGGGAAACTTTCCTGGGGAAGGGCCATAGTGTGCTAAGCACGGAATACAACACACCCATTTCTGGTCATAGGTAAGTCATACTCCCTTGCTCTGGTATTGGAGAATTGCTGTGCTTTTCTATCCTGAAGTAGAGAACAGAGTAATGTCAACTAGAGGTAACAGCTAATTTCAAGTTCTGGAGATAGGTAGGTTTAGAATTCTTAAGTGGCTTCACAGTGATCAGAGATGGAAGTGCTAATTGTTGCTGAGGCTCACAAAACAGTGCCCTGAGTAGAGCCTGTTGGCCTGCCGCTTACTTTGCCCTAAAGGAAAGGAGAAGGTTCCACAGGAAATCTCAGAACCAATTCTCTCTGATCTTCTTGTCCCCCTATCTCTGGCTCTTCACTGTCTTTGGAGCAAGTTGTAGAAATTAGAATTCCTCTTCTCTAAAGTAGGTTATCAGGGGCCCGGCAGGATGGCTCAGCGGTTTAAAGCGCCTGCAGACTGCTGCAGGGACCGCGGTTGGATCCCAGGCACCACATGCTGCGCCAGCCCTGCCCTCAGGGCAGGCTGACCCGGCCATAAAAATAAATAAACAAACAAACAAAAGTTCTGAAACAAGAAAAAAATAAAAATAAATAAAGAAAGAAAATAAAGTAGGTTATCAAACTAGAACCATTTTTGCAGTTCCAGACATGAAAATTAGCATTATTTACTGTAATCTTCCTGTCTGACTTTCTATCTAGGCAATGGGCACAGAGAGATTCTCTGACCTATACTTGTTTAATAATAGACCATGAGCCCCTTGTTTTCAAGGGGTACTTCCCGGTCACGGAAGGAAGGAAAAGGAAAAACGAAAGGCCCAGAAGGGTCTTCACAGACAGGGGCTGTCAGGTTCCCTCAGTCAGTCTATTACTATTAGATTGCACTGTAGTCCAGTCATAGTGCCACATGGCTGCCCTGCTTCATGAAACCTGAGCATAAAATATTTTCCCCTGCCTCTTTGTATCTTCATTACGAAGATCCTATGTCACATAAAACTATGATCAAATGAATTTGTTATGTAGTTTTTCTTGTTAACTTGTCTTGTTATGAGTGTTGGTTGTGATGCTTGTGACAGCGAGGAAAGGAGTCATTCTTCCCACCCTACACTGTCTTTCAGATCCAGCGTACCTCATTTGCCAAGGACATCCTTTTGTCACAAAGTGCCCATAGCATTTTCAAATGCCGCTTCCTCTCACATCAATATCCAGACATAGGAGGAAAGAACTGGGGACTCTTACCTCTTCTTTCTATCAGGTGTGGCAAAACTTTTCTGTATGTGTTCCTCTGTCCCTGTGCCACTTTTATCAGAAAAGCACGATTTTTCTTAGTAGCCTAACGGTACACTTCCCATTATTCACCACTAGTTGGAACCCAGCCACCAGCTACCCCTGGCTGCAAGAGTGCAGTTGATATTTTTAGCCTCATTCTTGAGAGGCAAGACTTCTCTGCTTAGAAAAAGGGGTAGAAGACAAAGACAGGGCTTGGAATCAGCAGAATAACGTGTGTCTGGCATCCACAGCAACGCTACACTACATGGCCATGCAGAGAATGAAACAGTATTTGTTGTAAACCTCATATTGCTGAGGCATAGGTCACTAAATCTCCACTCCATGGAACTCTGAGCCACACTCATGAAGGCATAGCTGTATTCAGTCACAACATCTAGCGGCTTCCAATATGGGAGTATTTCCTGAGATCCATTGTCCAGCAACCTGAGAAGACCTATTTTGGTGATCAGGTGACTAATCTTGGCTTTTGAAATTCAAAACAATTTAAAAGAGATTTTCAGTTCTTCTGGGAAAATTCCCAGTAGGAGGATAGCTGGATTGAATAGGATTTTCAACTCTAGTTTTTCAAGGAGTCTCCACACTGCTTTCCATAATGGATGCACTAGTCTGCATTGCCACCAGCACTGGAGAAGTGTTCCTCTTTCCCCACAGCCTCTCCAACAGTTTTTGTCGTTTGATTTCTTTAGGAAAGACATTCTTTCTGGGGTGAGATGATATCTAAGTGTTGTTTTAATTTGCATTTCATGAATAGCTAGTAGTGTGGAGCATTTCTTCATGTATTTGTAGGCTTCTTGAATTTCTTTCTCTGGGAAGTGTGTGTTCATCACAGATGCCCATTTCTGGATTGGGTCTTTGAATTTTGGGATCCTAATGGTTCTTAGTTCTTGATAGATTCTAGATAGTAGACCTTTGTCCGAATACTTATTAGTTAAAATCTGTTTTAAAATTTGTAGATTGTCTTTTCACTCTGTTAGTAATTTCTTTTGAGGTGCAAAAACTTCTTAGCCACAGGAGGTCCCAGTTGTTGATTCTTTCAAGTGTTAAATGTGCCTAAAGAGAGTCATCTAGACAGCCTAAAACATTCTCTTGGGCTTTCACAGAGAGCAAACTGGTCAAGCAATGGCCATGACTCATGC
>PVJA010057851.1:5000-10275 GCA_004027025.1 Myocastor coypus
AATAATGGCAAATGACACATAAATGAATTCAGCTTAAAAATGATGTATACTTGAACAGTCTAAACAAAAGAACTTACAAAGACTGCAAAAGAGAAAGGCACCCCAGCAAATGCTGGTTCCTCCATCTGTTACAGCTGATTGTAAGAGATCCTGCAGAACACTCTCAGGCTCCTCACTATAAGAGATGCCATGCCCATAAAGAGTATTAAGGTGAGTGATGGGAATGAAAAACTATGTCCTTACTTTCTATAATCCTTAATGGAAATTTAATTTTCCTTCAATCGTTATTGACAATAAACTACAATGCATAGAAAAACCTTTGGGAGGGCTAGCCAAATAGCTCAGCAGATTAAAGGGCCTAGAAGCAGGCACAGGGACTGGGGGTTCAATTGCCAGGCCTGCTGTGCCAGCCCCACCCCTGGGACATGCTGAGATGGCAATTGATATTGGCTGATGCACACCTATAATCCCATCTCTTGGGAGGCTGCAAACAGGCGGATCACTATGAGTCTAATCTAGTGGTGAGACCCTGAGCACCCTGTAGACCCTTCCCTAAAACACAAAAAAAGGAAAGAAAGAAAAGAAGAGGAAGAAAGAAAGAAAGGAAAGAAAGAACGAAAAGAAACACAAGCCAGAAGAAGCAAATGTTGCTCAAAGCAAAAATAATCAAGTAGAAAAAAATATTAAGAAATTTAACTCCAAATAGCCCCTAAAATGCCTATTCAACCACTTTTACATGTGAAAACTAAAACATTTTATTGAAGGACATAAAAGACTTGATCAGAAAGAGCTATTGTGGGCCAGCCAGTCAGCTTAGCTGACGTAGCTGCCTGCTTAGGCAGAACACAGGCCAGAATTTGATCCCAGGGTGCTGAGCCAGCCCCATCTTCAGGCTGTGCTGAGATGGGGATTGAGATTGGGAGTGGTGGTACATACCTTCAATGCCAGAGTTTGGGAGACTGAAAACAGGAGAATCACGACGAGTCAAATCTGTACTGGGATCCTGTAGACCTTGTACTAAATACATAAAAAAAGAAGAAAGAAAGAGAGAAAGAAAGAAAGAAAGAAAGAAAGAAAGAAAGAAAAAAGAAAGAAAGAAAATAAAGAAAGAAAGAAAGAAAATAAAGAAAGAAAGAAAGAAAGAAAGTTATCATGTAAAGACAAGACTCACTTTTGTGAAACTTTCAATCTCTTCTCCCATATAAAGTATAATTTAGTCATAATCACCTTTGGGAGCCTCAGGAAGCCAGGAAATTGATCAAGTGTGTGTAGGTGGGCCTCGGTGCCTAAAGTAAACAAACTACCCTAGTGCTGAGAAAGACATCCTGCCTGGTTCAGGCCAGCTATTAGTCACTAAGCAGCCTGTGTCATGTGATACAAACCTTGCAAAAGTATAAATAAAGATTGTTTTTGTGTGTGTTGAGTTAGTCTTGCCCATCAGGCAGACTGGGGACCACCTAGCCCAGCTTTTTGTGGTCTTATCTTTCTCATTCCTACTGCTGTGTCTCCCCAGGGTAGAACCACTCGCAGTAAGACCAATGGAGCTCTATAAATTACATAATAATAAGATTAAGTAAAAAACAAAAGAAACAAAACTTGAAGAATGGTGTTAAGGAAGGATCTATGTATAGGAATGTTTTGATTTGTTTTTAAAATAAAGAATGGCAGATAAGATCAAATCTATGCTACAAGCACGAATTATTTAATAAGTCATGGATAGTTGGCTAAGTTTTATAGCAAAGGTAGAGTGAGAACTGGTATTTTCCTACCTTAGATTTTGTCTTTTCTGTTTGATTGTTTGCTTGTTTGTTTTGCACAGGGTCTCACTACTGACTCACTGACTCATAGTGATCCTCCTGCTTGTACCTCCCAGGTGCTGGGATTACAGGCGCACGCCAGCACGCCTGGACTCCATCGCCAGCTCAGCTCGCTCGAGAGCAGGGCGGTGCAGCAGGTGGGGCCAGGAGCCAATGCACTTCCCTAAGCAAGCGCTTAATCCGCTGAGCTATACCACCAGCCCTCCGACCTTACATTTCAACCTAAATAATTTTTTTTCCCCACATAAATATTTTTTATTATTCCTTTTAATAGAAATAACAATGAGACAGTGTCAAATGGTTAAAAAAATAGAAAAAGTAAAACAAAGCCAGGTATAGAGGTGCATGCCTATAATCTTCATACTCTGTGAAGTGGAGACAATTAACTTAGCAAGACTCTGAGTCAAATAAATTTTTTTTAAAAAGCATGCTAGTATGAAGGCTCTGGCTTCAATCCATAGTACTGCAAACCAGCCAAAAATATGAATTGCAAAATAAAAGTGAACATTTATTTGATTTGAAAGAGTCCCTGTTTAATGACACCAAAAGTAGAAACAATAAGTTAGTAAATATAACATTGTGTTACTGAACTTTCTATTCTTATGATAAAATGTTTCAAATAAATGAAAACAGGTTTATTTTGGCTTAATGATTTAGAAGTTTTAGCGCATGACTGATTGATCTACTACTTTGGGCCTGTGACAAGGCAGCACTTCACGGTGGGGAGTAAATATCAAAGCAAGTTACTTCTCTGATGGCAGCTGGGACACAAAGAGAGACAGGGTTTTCAGGGACCCAACTTCCTGCCTCTAGGCCCTGCCTCTTAAAGAGCCCACCACAATCCAGTAGTGCCACAGGTTGATGGCCAGACTTTCAACATCTGAGCTTTTGGGGAACAATTTAAAAAAAATTTAAAGTTCCTAATGTTAAAAGTCTTTCAAAATACAATAACATTTTATATATAAGAAAAAAAAGTTAGTAATACACATATATTAAAGATAAAGGGTTATGCTTAATGTGTAAAGAGTTCTTATATGTCAACGACAAGAAGATAAATACTGCAAATGAAAACATACACAAAACAAATGATTATTAAATTGGTAGAGCCGGTGAGATTGTTCAGCAGACTAAGTGCCTGCTTAGGCAAGGGCAGGGACCAGGTTCGATCCCCAGCTCCACATACCTCACCAATATCACATGCTCCGCCAGCCCTAGGTGCTCTGACCTGCCACTGAGTCCAGGTGTGGTGATGGTGCACACCTGCAATCCCAGTGCAGGGGAGGCCGAAAACATGAGAGCCACAATGAGTCTGAGCTGTGTACTGAGACCCTGTGCCAAATACACACACACACACACACACACACACGCAACATACAAATTGGCAACATACATTTCTACTTCTGAAGAAATTCAAAACAAAAGCATGTGGTAGTTTTTTCAGTTGTCCTATTGGCAAAGAAGATCTTAATTTTTAAGATCATAGCCATTAAGGAAGAAAGCTTTTCATTTGTTGCTGGTGGATGTATAAGGAAATCCTTGTGCAGGTAAACTTTCAACATTTTTCCACATCTATTAATAAGAAAAAAAATCATGTTACTTAGCTAAGTAAAATGAAAGGTACTTCTAACATGATCTATATGACTATTTTTGTAGAATAATTTTATGTGAAAATTATACATAATTGTGCAAAGTGTTTTGCAGTTAGTACAAATTACCCTTTAATAAGAAAAGAAAACAATTTAATAGCCTGTAGCTCTTTCTGTAGTCATAAATTATGCTATTTAATGTTATCTCCTCCCTGAAATAATTTAAATATCATTGAAATGGCTTTGGTTGTTACTTATTTACATGCTCTATTTAGTTTTTTTTTATTATTTGTAAATCACCACATGAGTTAAATGAAGAGCATGATTTAGTTCTACATTCCAACACCAGCCCACAAGGCGGGTGGAGCAGTGGGGGCTACAACATATTATGTCAATTTATAATTCTTAGTCCCCAACACAGGACCACAAATAGGACTTAAGTATTTTCAAGACTTGAATCTTGAAAGAAAAAATTGTAGTTTCTAGAAAAGACTCTGGATGGACATAAATGAAGTGCAGGTATGACTTGGAAATTTCAAATCTGTGTAAAACCATTTCTCTTTCTAAAAATCTGGCTTGATTTACATGGTGTTCAAATAGCAATAGAAGCAGGGTTGTGTTTTGAAGAATAAACACCAGCTTCCTTCCTCTTCCTCCTCCTCTTCTTCCTCTTTCTCCTCCTCTTCCCCCTCCTCTACTCTTGGTGCAGGCTAGCAAGTTTCTACCACTACCTCTGGGGCTTTCCAGTGTGGATCCTTGGTCTCCAGGCTGGATTCCTGGAAGACACTGCCATGGGATCCAGGCCTTCAGCTGGATCCTTGGGTCTCTAGTGTGTAGATAGATCTCTCACATCTTTTATATTTAACTCTTTGGGTTAATATTATAAAATAATCTTATAAATTATCTGCCATATATTAAATCTTTTCTGTTGTAAACTCTGACTACAACAGTAAGGAAGAGATTTTCAATGTTCACTGACCATAACTTTAAGGATTGCTAATGCATCCTGAGCTACACAGACAGTTTAAGACCAGTTTGGACTACATAGTGAGAACTTGTCTCGACAAGGAAAAATAAAAAGTTAATACTGCAGCATCTCTCTTTAAGCCCTGAGCTAAAGTGGGTAAATGCATGAATGATCTTTTCTTGGTCTGGCTTGAGTACAAAAGCTAGTTGGCAACTGCACAAGCAATGCAAAACAGAAAAATACTGGCAAGTGTGTACCTCATTTTCCATGCAACTTTACTCATTCTGGCAACTTGTCTGTTAAAGCTGTTAATTCATTGCAGTAAATACATTTTATAAATATTTCCATAATTATGCACAATATTAATGACTGAAAAGCACCAAAAGCATTTTAAAAATTAATCTACTTAAACACTGAGCTTTAAGATGCCTAAATTTATACCACTTATATAGACTTGCAATTAAGAAATAGTCTATGTAATTGAAGAGATCAGTGAATTAATGAGGTGTTTCTGAAGCATAGGAGCATATTTTTACTGCAACTATTGTTGATTGAATATCAACATAAGAATTAGACTAAATTGTTTTCTGATTGCCACTAGAATATTAGCATTGTAATAAAATGATGCTTTAGTATGGTGTTCTTGAACTGTACCTATGACCTGGAAGTGTTGTGTGTAGAATCACATGTTCCTCCCTACAAAAAAAAAAAAAAAAAGGCATGTTGGAACCCTGACCCCAGAATCTCAGAATGTGACCTTATTTGAGGCTATCCAGAATTAACGAAGTTGAAATGAAGCCATTCCAGTGAACGTGACTGTGCCCTTATAAAGGGGGGAGATTTGACCATGAGATGCTCATAAAAGGGACACAAAGGCACAAAGGGAAAAGATGCTGTCCACAAGC
>PVJA010057852.1:0-10303 GCA_004027025.1 Myocastor coypus
TAGAGCTCCAGTCTGTCTCTCTGTCTCTCTTTATATTACATTCAGGCTCTCCACCTTAGCTCCCGCCCTAGGCTACACCCATAATCCCAGAAGTACTTCCACCCATAATCCCATCAGTACTAAAACCCATAATCCCAGGGATCATGGATCAAGTCTCAAACTCTAGAAGTCCCTGCCCAATGACTCCATGAGGCTTTGGAGGGACAACTAGACATAAACCATAACAGTTGCCCAGGCTGGCTTTGAACTTGAGATTCTCTGCCTCAGCCTCCCAAATAGCTGGGATTACAGATGTATGCCTGTAATCTGTATTTTTACTTTACTTCATGCTTCACTCTAGACACTGTCTTCTAACTTCAGTTGTCTTCTAGGGAGTGCCATCATTTCTTCTGGACCCATGAGAGCAGCACAAATCTAATCCAGTCTCAGGACTTGAGGTGACTACAAGCAGCCCGTAGTCCCTCCAGCACCTGTCTGCATGTGGCCCAGCTTTATTCTTAGGCTGTGGTCCTTCAAGGTGTCAACTCAGTCCTTTCTTAGGCTTCCTCAAAAAGGTTTTCCCAGCGCTGGGAGGACTGGCCAAACACTGCCCAGCCTCTCAAGTTTCTCGGTGCCTCCTTTTAAATCAAATGCTCACTGGCATGCATAACCATCCCTGTAATATTTTCTTCCCTGGGTCTGTATCCTCCCTGAGAGCATTCGCTGTGTGTGTATGTGTGTGTGTGTGTGTGTGTGTGTGTGTGTGTGTGCGCGCATATGTTTGTGTGTGTGTTTTGTATTATTATTAGTGAGACAGTTGACCTGAATGATCTGATTTTCCCTTCCAGAAGGCGTCATTGTCATTAGCAATGTTGGAAGTTAAAAAAAATGCTAATCCATAATTACACATGTGGTGTGGGGTGTGATGAGTCAAATTTAATGAATGTGGGGAAATCTTGACAACCTAATGTGAATAAAGATGTAAGTCACAAAACAGTACAATTCCGTTTATGTAAATGCATAAATATATACATACATATGGAATGAAAGTATAAAATATACACAGCGTTACATACATCAACTTCAGCACATGTTTGCAGTACGTCATGACTACATTCACTCTGGTGATTTGGTACATGGACATAGTATATTTCAATTCTTTCCATTTTCCCTTTTCCTCTCCTCCCTTCTGCCTTCCTCTATCTCTAGATCCCATCCCCATTTATAAAGGACATATCTCCCTATCTTCAGTTGTCTCTTAGTTGCCTCTTGAATTTATACTAGCTTTCCCATATACGAGAAGCTCTGTGACATTTAAGCTTGTGTTTTGGACTTATTTACTGAGCATTATGGTCTTAAGATGCATTCATTTCCCTTCAAACCAGTCAAATTTGTTCTTCTTTATGGCAGAGTAGTATTCCACTGTGCATAAATACATTTTCTTTTTAAAATTTATTTAGTACAGGGTCTATAGGGCCTCATCACACAGATCAAACTCATAGTGATCCTCCTGTTTTCAGCCTCTCAAGAACTGGTATTACAGGTGAGTGCCACCATGCCCAGTCTCAATTGCTGTCTCAGAGTGCCCTGGAGGCAAGGCCAATACAGTATGTGGTGCTGGGCATTAAACCCCAGTCCCTGTACTCTACCTAAACAGGGCTTTAGTCTACTGAACTATCTTTCCACCCTCCCCCTTTGTTTTGTGGCTGGCTTAGCCTACACTTGGGATGGGGTGGCATGGCATGTGATGCCTGGGATGGAACCATGGTCCTTGAGTGCTTGCCTAAGCTTTCCTAAGCAGGTGCTTTAAGACCACTGAGCTACATTGCTGGCCCAATACATTTTTTTAATTTGTCCATCTGTTGGTAGACGCATGGGCCCCTTCCAAGATTTAGCTTTTGGGAGTTGTGCTGCTACAAAATGGGTGTGTGTGATACACATCAACTTTGGGCTAGTGGTTCCTCTAGGAAGCAGATAGGGAAAGAAAGAAGTGAAACAAAGCTTAAAGTATTATTCATATAAACATCAAAAAAATTTTTTCCTTAAAAATGTACTTTACACCTGTGTGGTGAGTGCATGGTTGTCAGTTCTACCTTTTTGTTGTTGTTGTTGTTTTGGTAGTGCCAGAGATTGAACTCAGGACCTTGTGCTTGCCAGGCAAGAGCTTATTCTACTGAGCTATCTCCCCAACCCCGGCTTTATTATTTTTAAAAATAGTTTTATATTTCAATAAAAATACGTGTGTGTGGGGGGGGAAACACCCTTGCAGTGTATCAGTCTGTAAGCAAATAGGCTACAGCTGGACTACATGTTGTATTCAATTTTAAAGTTTGAAGAAATATTTTAACCCATGACTCACGAGCCTGGCGACCTCAGGGTTGCTCAGCTGAAGGCCCCAGAGGCAGAGCTCCTTCCCGGCCGTGTATCGCTCCTCCTGGATGGCCGCCAGCAGAGGTTCCAAGGAAATGGGGGTGCAACATGGCGGAGAGTCGTCGGGCCTTACGAGTGTGAACTGGAGTGCAAAACATGACAGATGGACATGGTCAACAATGCCTCTGAGTACACGGGAAGAGAATATTATCCTCAGGCAGAACTAGAAGAAATAGTTAAAATAGTTACAGATGGCTGGACCTGGTGACAGCCTGTGATCCCAGCACTTGGGAGGCTGAGGTAGGAGGATCCCTGCAAGTTGGAGGTCAGCCTGAGCTATAACACGAACAGGACTTATGTTTGTACTGAGGTACACTGGTCCTTACATAGTGGACTGTGTCGTTAACTGTATTTCTGATAGTGACTGTAAAAGAAAAAACTTGGAAAATATTGTTGAAGGCACTGATTTGCACAAGATTTAGGATTCTTCTTTAACATTAATTAGTGGAGGCTAGTTATAAAGACTGCAAGAGAACACTTAATTATTTTGACATAAGAATGATTGGCTAGCTGCTCCAGTAAGGTAGGTGAGGGGCAGAGGGGCAGTGTTGCGGGGATTCCTGAGAAGGAAAGAAGGGGCAGGAAAGGGTCGGCCTTGGAGTGGGTTCTTTCAGGGTAGAGTGGAATGGGTGGGGCTGGGCGGGGCTGGGGCTGGGGCGTGTGGAGGGAAGCCCTCATGGAGGTTAGGAGATCTTTCCCCTACTCCCAAGACACATTCAGGAAAAATAACCTGGCACGAGAGTGACTCAAAATTCACCTCAGATCAGTGCTTTCCTTTTCGAAAGCACCCTCTTTAGTAATTTTGTTTCACTTAGTGTTTGCACTCAGCCCTCCAGGAGACTGGCAAGTTTCTAACTATGGAAACATGGAATGCGTCGCTGGGCTGGTGACAAATTAGTTGTGAGGGTGGTCCGAGGGTCTTGGGGTTCTAGGCTCTCCGTTCTGCTCTTTCATGTAGCCCATTCCCAAGAGTTATTCGCTCTGTTTCAGAGCCGGTTCCCTCTTTGCACCCAGACTCTAGATTTAATCTCAGAACAAAGGTAACATCAGCATCTCTTCTGACAACCAGGGCTTCTGGAGTCCCCACTCTGGCGACCTGACCTCTCTCCACATCATGTGGCCTCACAAAGGGTATGGGGATGCATCAGCTGTTGGGGACAAAGACATTCACTTGGAGGGTCAGAGCCCAGGAGGCTGGATCCAGTGAGTACAAAACTGGCCACCTCCGAGCTGGGCCTTCCAGATGCGGGACAGGACAGGACAGGGGTGGGTGCTCAGATGAGGACCAGTGGGAAAGGACAGGCGCACTTTGGTGTGCGAGGGAGGTGGGAGACCAGCTTCGCGGGTCCTTGGTTCTGAGTGAGCAGGGCCTTGAGCCTGACTTCCCTGGGTCAGGAATGCAGAGAGGGTGGCAGAGGGTTTTGGGCGGAGGGGACCAGGGACCCTCGCTCTTGGGAGTCAGCGTGTTCTCAGATAGCAAGGACGATGCCTTCTGCTCACCCTCCCGAGGCTCTGCTCGCAGGCGATGCTGTTTTTCAGGTCGCTCTTGATAGCTTGACACACGGTTGTCTGGGAGCCTGCGCAGTGCTTCTCGTAGGTTCTCAGGAACTTTTGAAGGCTCAGGACGATGGGCGGGGGAGTCCCTTTAGTTTTCCCTTTTCTTTCTTTTACTCTTGGCATTGTTTCAGGATGTCAGATTCCAAAAATAGTGATTGGACCTGAAACCCAACACATACATGCCTTTTTAAGGCACAGAGCTTGCTCTCCTTTCTTTGAAAAACTTAAAGAGCTTCATTTGTGTTAAATGGGAAGAGTCAGGATGGTGACAGTTAAACCGGGTATGGTGTCTGGACTCCCAGCATTCGAGATGCTGTGGAAGAGAATCAAACGTTCCAGCCCAGTCTGGGCAGCTTAGGAAGACCCTATCTCTTTTGTGTCTCAGAGTAAAAAGGAAAACATTTGAAAAGGGGTGCTGATGCAGTCCAGTGAGAAAGCCTTTTCTGGTCAAAGAAATAAAAAGGGTGAAGGACTTGTTCAACCTGATTTCCACAAAACTGTAGGAAATGTTTCCTTTAAAATCTTAATAATGGGGGGCCCTGCGGGATGGCTCAGTGGTCTAAAGCGCCTGTTTAGGAAAGCTTGGGCGACTGCAGGGACCGTGGTTCCATCCCTGGCACCACATGCTGCACCAGCCCTGCCCTCAGGGTGGGCTGAGCTGGACATAAAAATAAATAAATAAACAAACGAAAGTTCTGAAACAAGAAAAAAAAAGTAAAAAATCTTTAAAAAAATAAAATCTTAATAATGGGATAGTACCTGAGGACACAGTTCGTGTGTGTGTGTGTGTGTGTGTGTGTGTGTGTGTGTGTGTGTGTCCAGCTGAGCCCATGCTGCAGGGCGGGGCTGGAGTGGCATGTAGTGCCTGTACTTCCTTAACTTTGCCTAAGCAGGTGCTTTAGTCCTGAGGACACAGTTTTGAAAGAGTACAATTAACATTAAAACTTGGTATTCGATGCTACTTGGGGGAAAAAAAAGCCTCAAAGAACAAAAAACACACAACAACAAAACCCATTACTGGGGACACACTGATTTATTTTATTTTTGTTTTTATTTTTTATGGCCAGCTCAGCCTGCCCTGGGGGTGGAGCTGGCACAGCATGTGGTGCCGGGGATCTAACCAAGGTCCCCATGGTTGCCTAAGCTTTCCTAAGCAGGCACTTTCAGCCACTGAACCATCTTGCCAGCCCAACACACTGACTTAAACATAGCATTATTCTCTTCATTGGTACAATTCTTACCAGGTAGCAGGTATCATAGGGCAGATATGTGGGCAACAGATCTGGTTTTTAGTCTTTTTCTCTATCACTACCTACTGGGTTGATTTTGAGTAAATTGTGAAGCCATAACTTTGCATAAACATAGAGAGCCCTTCCTGGTCCTCATTATGGCCCAGGTAGTCTTATTGGTAATCTCATGTAAAACATATTGGAATTCTAAGGAGTTGTTATCAATCTACCACTTTCAGTGTAACTCATGATGAGCATAAAGACACTAGGGTATATCTGTAGTTCTGGGGAGCCAAGGGGTCCTAAATCCAGCCATGATGATTGCCATCTGGATCACAGGGTCTCCACCCAGGCCCAAATGTGGGTTTCATTGGTTTGTAAAGAAGGGAATGGCTTGAGGATGAGTGACTGTGAGAATGGCAGGAAGGAGGTGTGTGCTGTGAGTGCTGGGCTAGGCAGGAGGCCTGCAGAAAGACTAATCTGCATGGCACAGTTGAGAGTGTATCTAATGTTTTGGGGTTGGTGCTTCAGCTCTGATGTGTAATCTTTTAAGCTCTGGAAATTCATAGCCTTTGTCTTGAGGCTTAATCCCAGCCAATGCTGTGGATCATTGGCTCTTCATCCTGCTCATATATGGGAGCAAGAGGGGGCCTGGGGGAAACACTGCCCTGTCGCCTTGCTCCAAAGACTACACATCAACACCTGGGCAGGACCAACACGCATTGCTTAAAGACACAGAAGGGATAGATCAAAGTCCTAGCGAGCTCTGTACATATCAATACATGGAAATAGGGTCAGGCTCAGCTAACATGGAGACAGCTGCTCCCCCTTCACGTAGAGCTGCCCAGGTGGTTCTCCATACGAACACTTTGCAACAAACACTCTGCACTGTTCTTGGCACATAATGGAAGTGCACAATAAACTTTATATTGATATTACTGCTATTATTCTGCTAGCCATGGAAAGCCAAATAGTACTGATTTACCTCTTAAAACAGCCAATGCTAAATGGGTACGGGGTGATGGTGAGCTCCCTGAAATGACTTCACAGACACCAAGGTTTATGGAAATTCTAGCTTTCCCAGATAGAAAATTTCCAGCCAGAGACCATCCAAGAATGTTTGTTTTCTTCCATTGTAAAGGGCTGTTCTTGGCGGGGAGTGGTAGTGCATGCCTGTAATCCCAGCACTTGGGAGGCTGAGGCAGGAGCACTGGTGTGAGTTCGAGACCAGCTGAGGGTATAAAAGTGAGCTCAGGGCCAGCCTAAACTGCATAGTGAGACCCTGTCTCAAAAAGGAAAAGAAAAAAAGGGCTGTACTTTCTGAGTTTGAGCACTAGAAGGAGACAGGTTGAGGAAAGCCAACAATAAAAGGAGGGGCTGGGGGATAGCTCAGCAGCATGAGCACCTGCCTGGCAAGCACAAGGTCCTGAGTTTAATCTATCTATCTATCTATCTATCTATCTATCTATCTATCTATCTATCTATCTATCTACAAAAAATAAAAAATAACAGCAAAAGGAGCCTGGCTAGCTGGGTGTGATGTTACACACCTGTAATCAGCAGCTCTCAGGAGGCTGAGGCAACAGGATTGCTTTGAGTTGAAGCCCCCCTGGGCTACACAGCAAGATCCTGTCTAGATAGATATCTAGACAGATAGACAGATGGGAGCCTGGCTCTGTAAACTCACTTTTCCCACCTACATGGCTGCAGCAGGATCTCTTTTCCCTTTCTCTACCCACCAGACAGTAATATTTTTGAACTATAAATCAGCTCATGTGACTCTTCTGGTTAAATCCCTCCA
This sequence comes from Myocastor coypus, assembly GCA_004027025.1. NCBI lineage: Eukaryota > Metazoa > Chordata > Mammalia > Rodentia > Myocastoridae > Myocastor > Myocastor coypus. The sequence continues at coordinate 6,997 of PVJA010057852.1, forward strand.
GTGGCCTCCTGATGCATTTATCTTTATTGAATTTGATATGCTCATTCATCAGTTATTGAGAGATATATATGAATGTGAACTTGTCTACCTTTGTTACTCATTCATTCTGCCAATTTTGCTTCATATATTTCGAAGCTATGTTATTAGGTGCCCATAATTTACAAATGAAAAATTTCCTGGGAGATTGTATTATTTAATATAGTGGATCCTGACTTAATTCACTCAGAAGGACTATTGCAACTCAGGTTAGTTGTAAGTGAAGATGAGTTTTCTCATAAGAAACAACGGAAATAACCATGATGTATTCCAAGCTTCCCAAAACACTCCTTAACCTACCTTTTCATAATGAAAAAGGGCTGTATAGTGTGTATTTTATCAGAAGCACCTGTAACTTTCACCAAAAAGTTATTAAAAAGTGTTTAATTTACTGTGCCCACCATTCAAGTTGACATCTTTGGCTCACAGGGAGGGAGGATGCATTGAAAGGTGGTTATTTGGAAGGTGAGTCCTCTTCCATAAGAACATCAGGAATTTGAGCTCAGATTGATGTACACCTACCTATGCTTTTCTGGCATTGAGATCTTTGTTTACACCTACACAAGAGGCTGGTGCAGGTCATAATTCAAGACTGGTCATAAGTTAGACCTAAAATTCCTGTTATAACCCGAGTTGTTTGTATGTGAAGCTGGCCATAACTCGAAGGGCCACTGATCCCTTTTTATCTCTAGCAATGCTGTGACTTGCAGTCACAGGTCCGGAACTATGCAATACACTTCGGAGAAACAGGCATTGCCCTAAATGTACAGGATACTGTGGAATGTTTTAAATTTTCAAAAGAAGGTCAGCAATGTCTGTTAGGTGCCATGTAAATGAGAGCCGAAGGTAGTTCACAATTTCAAATTAGACCACTTATTAGCATCTTATTAGCATCCTATTGCTGCATAACAAATTATCTTAATATGAATGAATTTATTGAATTTGATATGCTCATTCATGAATGAAAAGCATCCTGCAGGGGAAGTGGATCTAGCAGAATGTAGTGACGCTGAGGAACCAGGGTTAGGGCAAAATCACAATATTACAGCTCTAGTTGGGACCAAAGAGTACTGGCCCAGCCAGGAGGGGTTCACTCTACCTCTGCTGTGCTCATGCCATCAACCAAATTTAGCTTCAGACTTCTACGCATCAGGCAGCAGACTGGACAGCTGCCGGAGACCTAGTTCCCATCTCGGGCCTGGCAAGCCTTTTAAAAACACATTTATTTGTTTTTGTTCTTAGAGACTCACCATGTAGTTTGAGCTAGTCTTGAATTCACTATATAGCCCAGGCTGGCCTCATGGTAACTCTCCCCAGTCAGATTACAGGTGTATGCCATCACACCTGGCTTTAATTTTTATTCTTATGAGTACCTGATTGCATTCATTGTGGGTAGCTGGTACATGCGGATAACACATCTTAATTCTTTTTTTTTTTTTTTTTTCATCCCGTTTCTTTCCTTTCCCTCCATCCCCTGGTGCTCTCCCCTTTTGCAAAGGATCTATCTCCCTGTTTCCTGTTTTGTATCTTTTATTTGCTCTTTCATGTAACTATGTTTCAGGTTTCTCATCTATGAGAAACTCATGGATAAGCTTGTGGATCTGATTTAGTGAAGCCCAGAAAGAGAAAGGACTAGGTCCCAGCTGAGAGCAGAATTAGGTCTCCTCACTCCTAAGGCTTTTGCTTTTCTTCAGCGTGGAAGACAGAACCCAGGCTTTGCACATGGCTCTACCCAGCTGATTCTTGTTCATTGGTGATTGGATGAACACTGTCATGCACCAGGGATGGCGGCAGGTGGTGGAGAGCCAGCCATCTGGGCTTAGGGTCGGAAGGAATTGCTTGAATCCTGTGTGGATTGCTAGCAGGATGGCTGTGGACAGCCAACCTTGCTTCTCTAACTAAACATGGGGACAATGCATCTCTGTGCCTGTGAGAAGCAGCTGTGGAATGCAGCCCAGCTTGCTGGCATCTCAGACTTCTGGCCTTCAGAACTATGAGATATAAACTTCGGTTCTTTACACTAGCCAGTCTGGGATACTTTGTTACTCTGGCCCAACAAAAGTAGATCACCTGTGTTCTAAAATCCTATCACTACTGGGAATTATTGAAATTTTCCACCTGGAAAACTTCCAGTCAGAAGTTTTCTACTGTCCAAAATGTTTATTACCTTACATCAAAACGGGCTCTTTTGGGGGATCTATGCCTGGTACAACATCCCAAATAAACCAGGAAGAGACAAACAGAAAAAGAAAACATTAAAAAAGAAAGAAAAGAAAACGTCAAAAGGAACCTAGCTTTGACAAATAGAAATACACATGCTACTGCTTACATGAAGGAGCATGGCCCACCAGCACTCTCTGAGTATTTACAAATGCGCAAACTACATACATAGATGCAGCAAGCACTCTATTACGACAAGGTAATACATTACCCCAGTACTTTAGTCATTTCTGCAGACACAGGGGCTCTAAGCCAGCAATGGTGAATTGTATCCTAAGTGAATGTCACCCAGGCGAAAGCATGACACCTCAGGGACCCGGTTGTATTCATCTCAGGGAAAGCACCTCTGTCCTTCCCCAAGGTCGCAGAGACAGGACTACAGGGGTGGAGGCCAAGGGGGTGGAGGGCGGGCAGCCTCTGTGGTCTGTCCCAAGGAGAGCAAAATCTCCTTCTCACCCCTCGTGGACAGCTGCTGGCACTGCCCAGGGTTCCCAGGGATCCGAAAAAGCAGGGAAGGGCCGCTCTCCACTATCTTCCATGTTTCCGAGGCACACAGTGACTTTAATACACTTCTGAGAAACTCCCAGCTACTCACTCACCTGCAGGCCAGGCCACGCCAGCTGCGGTGCTCCGTCCCGGCCCTGGCGCCTGGAAAGGAGGGAGCTGGTCGCAGGAGGGAGCTGGACGCGCTGCCCAGCCTGGGGTTGAACCCGGCCGCTTCCCGCGTCGTCGGGAGCCAGGGAGACGGCCGCGCTGGGCGGTCCAGGAAGGGAGGAAAGGCCAAGGCGGGGGAAATCTCGGGCTGCGGGAGCGGGGCGGGACTCGGGGGCAACCCGGTGTCCTCCCTGCAAGACAAGCGAGGCGAGGAGCGGGCCTGGCGAGAGCCTGAGGTCAGCGGAGAAGGCGGATCCGTATCAGCGCGCAGCACCTAGCACCCGCATCAGCACGCACCAGAACCGAAGAGTAGCAACTTCCTCCTGCAGCCCTGGCTCACCCCTAGCGTGACTTCTGGTTTTCCTGTAGTCTCAGGGAGACACACGGGGGTGGGGGG
>PVJA010057853.1:0-10297 GCA_004027025.1 Myocastor coypus
TTTTTTTTTTTTTTTTTTTAAGTTGACACATTGCATATTGTCCTCACAATAGTTCTACAGGGCACAGTGTATGGGCATTACCCACCTCCCTATTGATGTTGCTAAGAAGAAAGAAAAAGAAAAAAAAAAGCTTAATTGCAATGCATGAAATGCAGAGCTAGATTGGCGAGATGAGCTTTAGGAGGCTTAGATCAATAGCCTCCAACATTATAAGCCTCACTGGTGGCCCACTGCAATTGCAGAACATTTGACTGTGTATGCATCTGCTTCCTCTTAGTACAAACAGTGTAGACATATATTTGAATTGCTATAACAAAATTAAGGTTCAAAATTGATGTTGGCTGAATAATTTTTGGAAACAGAGGTTGTAGGAATTTCTTTTTCATGTATTTAGTGCAGGGTCTACAGAGTCTCATTACACAGATTGGACTTGTAATGATCCTCCTGTTTTCAGCCTCCCAAGTGCTGGGATTACCACCACACCCAGGCTCAGTTATAGGAATTTCTAATATTCTACATTTTGGTTATTAGTTCACTTACTTTGTAAACAATTAGCATGATTCAAGGAAATAAATTTTGCATTTGGGTTATGGTTGAATTGCTAATGAGTTTTCAGAATTCATTACAATTGCTCATTATGTTGGGCAGAAATACCATTCAGAAAAACTGCAACACAGCGGGTACAGGATGTTCCTGTGAAAACACGGCTAGAGCAATGGCAGAGTCGGGTCAGACAGCCACCAAGATGCCGCACTGCGCAACACTGCCTGCGAGAGCCAGGCACGCAGCCCAGGACTGGTTTTAGGGTCTGTCTGTCATGGGGGCCGCCTTTGTGCGTCAGGTGAGAATTCCACCTAGCACTGCCCTCAGGCAGCAGAATGTGCTGGGAAGGCAGCTTCGCAGCAAGCAGGAGCCCTGATCTGACCGGGAGTTGCCGCGTTCACGACAAACCGAAGGACTCCTGCTGCAACCTTGTCCTTCCGGGTGAGCTGCTCCCTGGTCATAAATCAGAAGTACTTGCAAACTCCATCCCATTCTTCTGGTCCCAGGACAGCACAGCTGTCTCAGTTACATCTGACACTTTTGCAGACAGAAGAAAGGATTTTTTACCAGCTCTGTTGGCCCCATTCGATTTGTAGTGTTGGTCAGACAGACACCTGCTCCTTCTCCCTAACTTGTCACCCGCTCCTCTCCAGCAGTTATCATTTGTCTTAATTTTAGTAGCTATTGGGCCCCGCAGAATGGCTCAGTAGTCTAAAATTGCCTGCTTAGGAAAGCTTAGGTGAGACTACAGGGACCGCGGTTCGATCCCTGGCACCACATGCTGCGCCAACCCTGCCCTCAGAGCAGGCTGAGCCAGCCATACGAATAAACAAAAGTTCTGAAACAAGAAAAAAAAATTCTTTTTAAATTGAAAAAAATTTAGTAACTATTTATAAATCATCTTTCAGGGCCAGAAAGATGGTAATATATCCTTTTAATTCGTAAGAAGTGGAGGTGTTGGCTAGCTGTTCAATAGAAGGAACATTATGCAATTTTAATTCCATACTGCAAGCATTTAGTCAGCGTCTGTGATGCCCTGAGCACTGCAAGGGCCGTGGGAAATACGAAGATGAATGGAACAGGGTGTGCATTGGGGACAGGACGAGAAGGCGTTAGCATGAACTGTAAAGCGAGGGCAAGCCCGCAGGCGGCACTAAATGTGGATTCTCTGAAAGGAATCTTTGTCATAGGATCAAAGGTTCAGTGGCATCAGGCAGTGATTATTGTTCTACTTTAGATAGAGCAGGAAGGTAACAGCTTAGGTAATTACAGCATTGCTAGTGGCCCCCCTTCTTGCCGGGTCACATTTTGCCTTTATTCCTTTCTTGGGCAGAGTCACCGTGGGTGTGAAGCAGAGGGTGGAGGGTGGCCAGGCAGGAGAGGGCCACGCTTGCTGCCGTCCTGACTGGCACCTACCGGCTGCAAAGGCAGCCGGGCTCCCTGCTGCTTCTCATGCGCAGCCCCTTGGCCACTTGGTGAACACTGGAGCTGCAGTCCTGGCCAGACGTGACAAATCTGCAGTCACAGCAGTGACGTTGGATCGTCTTAATTAACAGGATGTCTGTAGTCTGTCATAGCAGTCCACCCCTGTCCTCAAAGCCCAGGACACTTTTTACTTGGCTTTCTGCCGTCCCCAGGATAATGACACTCTTCCTTGGGTTTGTTGCCTCATGATTGCAATGTGGCTGCCGTGGTCTCCAGCATGGTGTCTTGACACCATCTTCCTGAGTGGGAAGAAAGAAGAGGGCAAGTCGGAGACATGCTTCCACTTGGTGAGAAGGAGCAACTCCCAGAAACCCCCAGCAGATGCTGTATGCTCAGCTGCACAGAACTGGGCCACGTGGCCACCTGTAAGGGAGGTGGGGACATGCGTGTTAAGAATAGGGATCTAGATGAGCTTATGTCTGTCATCCCTTCCACGGCTCTGCGGTGAGGGTGAGTACAGAACCAATCCGGCGTGGCAGGGTTCTGTCAGCCAGACGGACAGTGGGAGGTGAGTGTCTGCCAGAGTCCCTTGCTTAGGACAACCTTGGCTAAATTGCTCAGCACCCCTCTTGGCCGGTCTGGGTCACTAAAACAACACACCATAGACCAGGTGGCTTCTAGAAACTTCCATCTTAGTTCTGAAGGCCACAAGTGCAGAGTTAAGGTCCGGGTAGACTGTGTCTGGTGCAGTCCCACGTCCTGCTTCCGAGGCGGACATCTCCTCGCGGCATCTGCGCCCGGTGGAAGGGGCCAGTGGGCTATTGGGAGGCTCTTAGAGGGTACCAGTCCCATTCATGAGGCCTTTGCTCTTATGAGCCAATTTCCTCCTACAGGGCCCATCCTGCTAATCCCAACACATAGGTGATTATGTTTCAAAATGAACTCAGGGGACGCACATTCAGACCACAGCAACATGGGTGCCGCCTCAGTTTTTCCCATCAGTAAAATGGAGATAATAATAAATTCAAGCCTTCGGCCTGAGGTGAGGATGAAATGGTAGAGTTCATGCTAAGCATTTGAGTAGGGCTTCATTCATAAATAATTATCTGCTGGAGCTAGGGAGAGAGCTCCGTGGCACAAGTGCCTGCCTGGCAAGTACAAGGTCATGAGTTCAAACCCTGGTCCCACAAAAAAATAAAAATATATAAAAACAAGTAATAATTTAGCTGCTATTAAAAGGTGGCTCTGTGTTTCCTGGAGTGCTCCATTTACCACCAGATGGCCCATTTTCCCTGGACCATCTCCTTTTGATCCGCTATTTCCAGCAGACTGGTTCCACCTTACCTTTCAGGACTGATGCTAAGACCCATATTCCCCAGGGTTCTTCCCTTAGATGCCTTCTAATCAGCTCTCCCAGCAACACATTCCATCCTATAATTAATGGTGTGGGGCTGGCCAGATAGCTCAAGGTACTAAAGCACTTGCTTAGGCAGGGGCAGAGACTGAGATTCAATTCCCAGCTGGCCCTGGCCCCAGGGCTTACTAAGATGGCTATTGAGACTGGGTGTGGTAGTGCAAGCTTGTAATCCCAATGCTTGGTGATAGGTTTTCCATGGTTTCGCAGCAGAGAAACATGCAGAAGGAAAAAGGGGAAAGGGCTTTATTCTCCTGGAGGACACGGAGAGAATTCGGGGAAGATAAGGAATTCTCTGAGTTGGAACAAAGGGAGGCTGAGGCTTTTATGGCCTTTTGCCAGGGGTGGGGTTTGAGGAGGATGTTTAGATTTTTTTTTTTTTTTTTGTCTTTTTGAGACAGGGTCTCTCTATGCAGTTGAGGCTGGTCCTGAGCTCACTTTTGTAGCCCAGGCTGGTCTCGAACTCGCACCAATCCCCCTGCCTCAGCCTCCCGAGTGCTGGGATTACAGGCGTGTGCCACCACGCCTGGTGCTTGGATGTTTAGATTTACCTGAGGAGCTGATTAGAGTCTTCCCTATGGTGGTGGGACAGGTGAAAGGCAATTGTAGCCTGGGCTGAGTTGGAGAAGAAGGGGGGAAGTGGTCTCTGGGAAGATAAGCTGTTGTTTTAAGGGCTTCAGCCATATTAGATAGCCATCATAATGACTCAGCAATTCATACTAGGGCCAGAACCTATCACTTGGGAGGCTGAAAACAGGAGGATCACTATGAGTCTGATCTATGTAGTGAGACCCTGGACTAAATACATAGAACAACAATAATAATAATTAACAGCGTAGGGTGGAGGTTGCCAGCATGGTTTCTGCAGGCCAGTTATCCCACTGCAAATTCTCTCCCCACCACCTATCAGATAAATAACCCTTGCCTGCTAAGAGAACTAAATTAATTCCCAGAAAGCATCTAGAAGATGCTCATCGCCATATTAATATGCTGAGGTGTAAATGGCTCAAGTCAACAACTTCTGACATTGCCAGTTCTGCTGATAACCCCTACTATTATGGACCATTGGACCATACTGGCTTATTTTACTGAATTGACGCACCTGCAATTTTTGCATGACAATGGAACATCCATCTCTGACAAAGCAAAACAGAAAAAGGATATAAATGAAGGACCATTTTGTAGTGCAAAAAATATACGTATGTATATAGGTATCTGTGTATATAAAGTAGTTAGGATAGATATGCAGCTACTTTCTTTTAGTTGAAGGAGAATAAATATTTGTGCTAATAGTGTGTAGACAGGGCATCATGGCTGCATCTTGTACTCTGAACAACTACGAAGACAACAGTATGCAATGTATTCGTTGTTATAGCCGTCCTACTAGCCTGCTGTGAAACTGTCTCACTGCTGTTTCTTTCTCATTAACATTAATTTAAAAAAAAAAAAAAAAAAAAAGGTGCTCACTGGAGACACTGAAAACATTTACCGTTACCTTTACCTGAGCATATGTCACTCTGGGCTACGCCTTGTCTATCCCCTGACAGTGATCTTCCTGAGGACAAAGATTGGACATGACACAACTCTGTGTCCTCCTCTCCTGAACATCTCCTAGTACATCCAGTACTTGGTTGCTAGAAGCTGGGGTTGGGGGGTGGGGACTGAGGCGTGGGGAGGCGGGTGGAACAGCAGAGTGAGGAGCAGCGGCCTCTCGGGGTCAGACCTGGGAGTGTTTCCAGCGCTGGTGTGGTCCGAGGCCTGGCCTTATTGCCGCTAGACCAGAGGCCACCAGAGCAAAGGAAGACAAAGCCCTATGGACCCTTACACTAGAGAGGTTGTCTGAGTGCCCTTTGAAGTCAGCAAGCTCATGTCAGGAAGTGCAGGGGTGTCCTGGGAAAACAGGAAGCACACGAGTGAGAGCTTTCTGTGGTATGGGGGGTGACGTGCTGGGGATAGGAGATGTCGTTACCAAGGAGGAAAGTGTGAAGTTCAAAAAAGAGTAATGGCGCCTGTCCCGGTCTTCCCCTTTGTGACATTTGTACTGCTCGGGCCACCAGATAGGTGGAAGCCTAAGTTGGGCGGCCAGCAGCCTCCCTGGACCCCCAGAGGTGACTGTCTCTGCGTGCCTAAGCCCGTGTGCGTCAGCAAGCTCTCTTGCCTGGCCCTGCTGACCGCATTCCGCTCCACTGCGGACTCGCTCCCTCCCCTCTCCACCGCATCACATCTTCTCTTCTGCTGGAAACTTCCTGACTTCGCCCGAGCTTCGCGCAGCAAGCTGCCCACCTCTCTGCGGTAATAATGCCAGCATCGTGCCAGGAAAGCTCTCTGGAGCCACCAGTCTGACTTCAGCACTCTCCTCTCTGTTCTTGCATAAGCCTGCGCTGACTCTGGCAGGATCTTTCAGGTCATAAACTATTGGATGCCGAGCTGCTTGAGGGGGAGAATTGGGCTGCGTCAGTGATGTATCTCCAACCTCTTTCTCTCTCTCTCATTAGTTTTGGTGAGTGAGCCAGTAAATGAATGTGGAGTGAATTCCATCCCAACTTTACCTCCGGATGTGCCTGAGCCGCAGAAGAAACAAGAAGTGCTATAGGTAAGCCGGGATCCACGAGGAGCGGAGCCACAATCCGTGTACACGGTTTGTTTGGCTTGGGCAAACACTGTTCACTAAAACATTTTCCAATGAATCCAATCGTTGAATGGTGCCATGAGAGTCAGTGAGTGCAAGACCCGAGTTCTAGTCTTTGCTTAGTCACTATTTGCTGTGTGACCTCTGCTAAGTCATTTCTGTTTTGGGCTGCTAACATTTCTTTTCAGATTCCCTTATAGCTGTAAAACCCAAGATGGGTAGCATATTCCCAACTTTCCCCTGCAACTTTGAGGATGGAAATGGACAGGCACATCCCACCCCTGCCCCTGCTGTTCACCTTCGGCAGATAAGGTGGTTATCCTGTGTTCCTTTAATCAAAGCATTGGTCGAAATAGGTGCCATGGGGCGGCGTGGTGTGCGGTTGAATGTTCCTTGCTGGAGTGCCTGTGTCACGGTCGTGGTGAACATGTGGGCGTTTTCGGTGGTGATGACTTGCTGTGGTGTGGGTGCCATAGTTTTGCCCCCTCTCGAGGACGGAGCCCTATAGGTCTCCAGAGCTGGTTTTCCTTTTGCCTACAACTTCATCAAAAACTTTCACATCTGTCAGATGAGGAGGAGAAGGAAGAGGAGGAAGAGGAGGAGGAGTAGGAGGAGGAAGAGGAGGAGGAGTAGAAGGAGGAAGAGGAAGAGGAGTAGGAGGAGGAAGAGGAGGAGGAGATGGAGGAGGAGGAGGAGGAGGAGGAGGAGGAGGAGGAGGAGGGAAAGGATGACTAGTAGTGAAGGAAGAAAGGAGAAAAAGTCGAAATTTCTTCAAGGCCAGCCTGGAATATACATCCAGACCCTGTTTCAAGAAATATTTAAAAATGTACTCTTGGGGCTGGGGAAATAGCGCTTGCCTGGTAAGCACAAGGGCCTGAGTTCAATCCCTCGTCCTGCAAACAAACAAACATCTCTTCTCTGATTGGCACAACCTGGTTGCTTTTGAATATGCATGTTTTGAGCATCTCTTGTGAGTGCTTCTTCCTCCTTGAATACAGTAAGGACTAATAAACAAATCTCTGAGGTTCCTACCCCATATACTATCCTCATGTACTGAGAACTCACTAGGACAAGATTTTTCTCAAGCATCTTACATTTTCCAGATAAAACTCCGTGATAGGGCCAGCCAGATAGCTCAGTGGACTAAAGTACCTATTTAGGCAGGCACAGAGGCTGGTGTTTGATCCCAGCACCACATGCTGTGCCAGGCCCCACCCCCAAAGCACACCAAGATAGTGACTGAGACTGGGCATGGTGGTATGCACCTGTCATCCCAGTGCTTGGGAGGCTGAGAACAGGAGGAACACTATGAGTCAGATCTGTGTAGTGAGACCCTGTATTAAATACATAAAACAACAACAACAAATCTCCATGATGGTGCTTTGTGGTAGCCTTTGGGTGATATACTTAAGTGACAGGTCCTATGCTACAAGATGACATATCCTCTTATAAGCAGCTGAATTAGGTAGAAATATTACAGGTAGTCAGACAGGGCCAGGCTCTCAAGGAGAAGGTACGCAACTTGGAAGAGATAGAGACTCCTTATGGGCCAGACCTCTAGACAAAACAGGAAACAAATTCAGCCACATACTTCTCTAAGGAGGGGCATCAGGGGTTGACACTCTGACTAGGTATCAATCACCCTGAAAGAGCCCAAATGAGCCACTAACACAACTCCCAAAAGGAGGAGACCCTGTCCCATATTCATGCCCACTTGCCACGCGACTTGCTTCCCTGTTTGTCCTGGATTTAAGCAATTTTGCCTGGGCACTGGTGTTTGTGCTCTCATCGGCTGACCATAATTTTGTCCCACCTCATGCCCACCTAAGTGAGTTCCCATGTTCTCCACTGCCTTAGACCTGCCTCTCCACTTGGTTTTCCTCTGTAGAAATTCCTGGAAGAGGCAGCTTCCTGGGGACCATCCACTCAGAGTACCCCTTCCGTCCCTGTCTTAGACAGAAGCTTTCTTTCTCCCAGTAAATATATTTTACTCTTAACCTCCATTTATTCCTAAAATTCACTCTTCAGTTTTAGAGACCACGAACTTGTCCAGCTACCTGTAGGGATCCATCGGTCTTACTGCGCACGGTTCTACCCCAGGGTGACATGGCAACAGGAATGACAAAAAAGCGGGCTAGGTGGCTGCTAGTCAAGGTGCACAAAAACGATCCTTTGTTTATACTTCCACAAAGTTTGTGTCACATGACACAAGGTTGCCTAGGGACTAATAGCTGGCCTGAACCAGACAGCATGTTTCTCTCAGGACTGAGGTAGGCACTGAGGCCCAGTTCTGCCTACACGCACTTGATCACTTTCCTGGCTACCTGTGGCCGCCAGCAGCTACCTTTGAGGTCGGGAGCTTCCCCTTTCCCCTAGGTGGCTCTCGGTTCTCTCATCCCACAGCCCTTGCCTGCTGTTGCTGTCACACATGTGGCTTTCACACTGGCTCTTTCAGACCTCCCTCAGATTTGCTGAGCTGGCCAAGAAGATGGGCTTTCTCGGGCTGCCTGCCAGGTGGTTCTGGGTAGTCTCAAAGTCTGAGGTCACAGTGTCAAGTAGAGACATAGAAGGTATCATGATAGCCAGTCTCTCAGCACAAAAGTCCATCACATGTTAGGCAGAATGAGGTGAGGATGGCTCACCGGAGTGACCCCGGGAGACGCTAACAGCTGGGCAGACGTTAGGCAAGTTCTTGCTTAATTGCAAGGACATGGTGCGGCGCTGCCCCTGTTTCCAACTTAGAAGTCTGCACTGGGGAGCGCACTACGGTTCCACATCTGGGAGATGACGGAGCCATGAACCCGGCAACATGGTTGTGTGTTGTCCTTCGGGGAGCGGCAGTGTTGGAGAACAATTAAGGCAAAGAACAAAGAGCAAGAAGTGGATCGATCAGGAAGCCTGGGGACCCAGGGTGCAAGCGCTGCATTCCTCTTTGTATGCCAGTAACAGCCTTGCGGAGAGTTGGAAAAATCCACGCAAAGCGTGCGGCCTGTATGCCAGGGTGAAGTGCGAGCAGAACATCAGCGCTTTCCTTTCTTGTTCAGAGAGGTGACTTTGTCATCAGGGTCAGGACCCTGAGTGTGACAACGAGGTACCACTCTGTGTCTCTATGTGGCCCCCAGCCAACCTAGACTTTCATGGAGCTTTTGCCACGTGATAAAATCTACCCATTCCCATACACGTTTTAAAAGCAGAACAGAAAGAAAAAAAAGAATCTGTGGACGCCACGAGGGCTGGTTCCATGTAGGTAAACATGACATCTTCAGTGAAATAAAAAAGAGAAAGAAGAGTTTGTTTTTATACAGCTTGTTATTTTTTCCTATAGAAATATAGAGATGAGACAAAAGCCTAGTTAATGTCCCAAGAAGCAGGGAACAATAAAGAGAGCCCAGGGAGGGCTGCTGTTACTCATAAATTGTAAATCCAGGAAAGCTGTCATTCAAGGCTGCAGGTGGTGGCTTCTCCTGCAGGTGCCCTGTTCTTTGGTCCCTTGCTTGTGATGTTACTGGTTGTCTCCTCCCCTGCTGGAAGTGTTATCAGGTAGCATTTGTGTGAACCCAGTGTTAGGCATTTGGTGACAGACACGGTGATTTGTAGTCTGTATTCATTAAAGTAGCGTGCTCATTCCTTAGCCTGTTTTTAGCCCTCAATAAAAGTGAGATGCTTCTGAGGCTCTGGGCTCACTTCCAGAGAGACTGAGCTCCGTGAGACCTCTGAGGCTACCTCCATCGGGGTCTTCTCATCGTTTCTTTAGGTACTGATTCATAACATACAAGATTTTCCAAGCAGTGAATGAGAGCCTTAGTACTTAACTTGAGGATGCTTCGGAATGGTTTAAGGACAGAAAGCTGCCTATTCCTGCTGGGACGCCCAGCACCCACAAATGCATTCATGCAACACACGCTGGGCTTCTTAATCTTCCGGTCACCTGCTTCCGCCTTTCGTCAGGGCTTTACCACAGGGGAGCAGGGTTATCTTTGGTCAGTATGTGGCACTGCCAGCCCTCCGAGGGCTGTGTCAGAGTCTGGAAAGACAGCAGGCTGAGTGAAGGTCCTCCCTCCTTGCAGTGTTTCTGACACACTCCCCTCATGTCTTCCTTGAAGCTGCTGTGACAAAATACTGCAGATGAGTGACTTAACCATCAGCCAGAAGTTGGGAAGGTCAACATCAAAGAGCCAGTAGAGCTGGTTTGTTTGCTGGCCGTGTGTGTGTGTGTGTGTGTGTGTGTGTGTGTGTGTGTGTGTGTGTGTCTCAGTTACTCTTCTCTCATTGCTGGGACAAATACC
>PVJA010057854.1:0-10297 GCA_004027025.1 Myocastor coypus
CTCCTCCTCCTCCTTGCATGTAGGCTTTCTGCAATTATGCTGCCTCTTTCCTCCTGAGCCAGTCTGCTGTCTCTCCTAGCTCCCTTCCAGGACATAAGCTCCATGGGGTGGAATCAGTATTTATACCCTTCACATTATGGATGTGTTATGCTAGTACTTAAACACCCAAAGGATGAAGGGAAGAAGGGAGGCAGGAGGAGATGGAGGCCCGCCCCCTCCAGTAGGCATCTCTCTCAGCCCATCCATGGCTGTGGAGATTGTGGCCCCAGAACAACCCTGGGGCCTGCACTCTTGGCACCACTCTGGTTAAGAGCCTCCCTGCCCAGGTGATAGCACCTGATCCCAGTCATCCCTTGACCAGTGTGGACCCTTAGACTTGTGAAGGATGCTGTTATGGTTTATGTCTAGTTGTCCCCTCACAGCCTCATGCAGTCATTAGGCAGGGACTTCTATAGATTTAGACTTGACTCATGAGTCACTGGGATTATGTGTTTTAGTACTGATGGGATTATGGTCTGAGTACTTCTGGGATTATGGGTGTAGCCTAAGGCGGATAGGCTGGGGTGGAGAGCCGGAACGTAATATAAAGAGAGACAGAGAGACAGACTAGGGCTGCTGCTCTTTGTTGCCCTGGTTGGTCGATTGCCTCTGTTGCGATTGTTGCTGTTCCACCGCCGTGAACTGGATGCTCTCTGCCCTGTTCCACTCAGCCTTGGGCCAGCCAAGTATGGACTGAAACCTCCAGTAACTGTGAGCTAATAAACCTTTCCTTCCTTCATTTTGAGTGTCAGGTATTTGTCCCAGCAACGAGTAAAAAGTTAAGACAGATGCTGTCTTAGTTATTTTTCTCTTGTTGGTGAGACAAAATAGCCAATGCCCGAAATTAAGGAAGGAAACATTCATTTAGCTCAAAGGCTTTGAAGGTTTCAGTCTTTAATCACAACGGCTCCAAGGCAGGTGCTGCAGCAGAGGGATGACAGCGAGAGCGAGAGGGGAGAGCGAGCCTCTTCCCCATGCCTGGGGCGTAACACCCACGCCCTCGGTGACCTCCACTTGCACAGGCTCAGGGGGCTTGCAGAATGAGGACCCTGGCCCTGGTGCATCACTTAGTTAAGCTTCTCGAGTTGGCACAATGAACAGCATCCCAGAGCAGCAAGGGTGTCCTCAAGGTGACATGTATATCAACCATAACAGGGGCCACATGGTTTAAGCCAGACACGGGCTGTGTCAGAAATAACAAATGTCTGCTATTCCTTTTATCAAAAATAAAGCTCTCTGTCAGGCTATTAGTAGCTAAATGCTTGCATTAGAAAGCAGTCAACCATTTTTTCTAGTTCGTAGCTGCTAGCAAGCTTCACCTCCACTAGGCTGCTTTTATTATTTTCCCTTCAAAGTCTGTGGGATCTAACCGCCTGCTGAAGTGCTTGCCTGAGGCCAGGCCTGCCTCAGCTGACACGATCAGGTGCCCAGGCCCTGTCTCTGCCCCCGCTTCCCTTTCTTAGGAAGACTTGCAGGAGCTTAGGCCGCCCTCCCTCGCCAGGACCAGTGAAGCTAGTGCCTGAGAGCTGCAGACTTAACCTTTCCTTCACACTTCTCCAAGTCTTTTCTCTCTGAATTGCAAGGCCAGGGCCACTTTCATTGGACTCGGTCATAATTGCAGCAACCCCGCCATAATTACCCTTTGCTCCCCATCAAATGGAAGGAACAGTTCATTCTTGGGGTCCCTCACAAAAGAGTGTGCTTTCATCTAAAACTATGTACCTCGGCAATTTCTCTCTTTTGCTCTGGAGTTAAAAATAACAAGGAGCACAATTATAGCAATTTTCCTGGCCCTTACAGTACAACCACAGTGTGTCGCTTCTCCGAAGTCGTGATTTTCTGTGTTTTTACATTTTTCCTACAACTCATTTCTGTGTTGTCTTCTGGCTACTTGTTGTCTGCTACCTCGAGGTAGGTGAACAATGTGTTACTATCCACGCCCCTTTCCAATAGCGGTCACTTTGGTACAACTCAGGAGCACCTATCTCTTGCAAAGGCTGATGAATTGAGAGGTATACAGACTAAATACTTCTCAGCTGGTTCCCTTAGCAACAGTTACAGGCTGTTTCTAGTAAAAGCTTAAGTTTCTATCCAAAGAGACACAGAAATTTTCCATGTTTTTTTCTCGACTAGTATTAGCTAGTCAGTTAGTCACGAGGCTCCGACATCTTCCAGAGAGCAGAATGACACACAGGCGCTGTACATCAGCGTGAAGAAATGGCAGGGGTCAGCTTCATGATCTGTGACCGTCCGTGTACCAAGCTGATTGCTTAAATGTGATTAGCTGTGAAGCCAGGAACGCAGTTCTCATATGATCAGGCCTGGTGGTGAGTCACCCGCCAGTTACAGGAAAACAAGACTGTTCTTGGCATTTGCCAGCTCCTGAGAAGTCCTCCGTTGCTGCGGCGATTTTGGTATCTTTTCACTAAAAAGTGGAAGCCCAGCATTTCATGCTAGCATAATTAATAAATCCCAACTATATTGGAGGTGAAGGATGACGAGGTGACCAAAACAAGCCCAGAAAGAGCTGTCCCCAGACAGTGGCCATCACCCTGCCTGCCAAAGCTGGACCTTGGGGCAGGCTCCAAAACCTTGTTTTCCTCATGTGTTAAGTGGGAGTAGCAATAATAGCACCCTCTGCTGCATGGGTCAGGTGAGTTGATGTTTCTACAGCATCTGAAACAGCGCCTGCCAGCTGGACGTGGCGTAGAGGTGTACAACACCTCTAACCCCGCCTTCAGGGGGCTCAGACAGGAGGATGCCTAGTTCAAGGTCATCTTGGACAACACAGCAAGACCTTGTCTCAAAAAAAAAACAAAAAACCTAACCTGTACACACATATAGTAATGTAAGAACGTGTTCCATTAAGCAACTATAATGCCTAAGTGAAACTTAGACGTTGGGTGCCTTTCAGGATAAAAAACCCCCGAACCCTATTTTCAGGTCCATAAACTATAGCATCTTTTCAGCCTTTTGCTTCCAAATATGAGTTTTCAAATTATACACAAAAAAATATATACCACTTAAAGCTCAAATACCAGTACTTTGCTGATGTAACATTGAGCACCACTCCGTAGACTCCCTAACAGCTAGAACTCCATGTCCACTGGCACATGTGCTCCATGACAGACCGTCTTCTTAACAGGTGCCAGTAGAAATTCCCATACTACTAACTATAAAATTCATCGGAATATGATTTCAAAAGTTGAACTGAAAGCCTTCAGGACCAGTGCCTCTGTTGCTCAGCAGGGCGCTCTTCGCCACGTTGCGATGCTCCCTGCACGCTTGCTTTTCACCCAGAAAGTGCAGAACCGTGGGTGGGCTTGGTGCTCTGGCGAAGTGAGTTCCTCCAAGCCAACTGCTCAGCAGGGTTGCATGATAAAAATGAAATGTTGGAGGGGATAACGGCTGATCAGCCAAGGGGCCGCATCTAAGCGTTAAGCGGCACCTTACCTTCCCCTTACCAACCTGGCCGATTCCACTGCAGCCGGGCCAGCACCACTGATGACTCCCGTCCCTTGTGTCTTCAAATTGCTGCTCTGTGCATCTGGAACTGTCCCCAAGTCTATTCACTTTATCTTCTCTGTTATACACATGCCGAGGACAAGAGCCAAGCCGCTTTCCTTCTTGGTTGGTTGTCATTAGCTTTGTGTACTGCTCTGCACAGATATGGCAATTGCTGTGCTTTTTTTTTTTCCACCAAGTGGAGGAGGAATGGAATTCGGTAGGAACTAAGTGGAGTCCACGTTGAAGTGGGGAATCTAAGAGGGAAGGAAGAGAAATCCACAGAGAAATTTGTGAGACTGAGCGCAATGCCCTGAGCAACTTGAAAGAGATGATGTAGCCAGAAAAGGCAAGAGAAGGGCACTAGCAGCATTCTCTCCTGTGGTCCTCATAGCTAGGGGCTTGGGGGAACACTCAGCAAAGCAGGAGCAAAAGAGTCGTGTGGATGGTACTAGCTATGCCAGGTAAGTGGAGCAGCCCAGGTCCAAAATGCTCATGGGAAACGTTCTCAAGAAGGGTGTGTGTGTGTGTGTGTGTGTGTGTGTATTCAGAGATCACCAAATAAAAAAGCCAAGAAAACGCAACTAGATTTTGTAAGGGCAACCGTGGAAACCTTCAGATGAAGCAGATCTCTGAAGGCTGAATCAGAATCAGGAGGGAATTAGAAAGAGTCATGGGCTGGGCAGTGGAGGGAGCCGGTCTCCACCCCTCGCTGAGAGGAGTGGGTTGTGAGAGGAGAGCACGGAAGGCTGAGAGCAGGCATCGGGAAGGCACAGAGCATTCTTGAATCTGAAATGACAGAAGCCAGCCTCCGAAGGGCTGGGGCGAGCCGCTTCCCAGCCTAGGACATTTTTATTTCTGACTCGGCTTATTGTCACCAGGAAAAAACTGACAACTCTCCAGGGTCGGAGACAGGGGTGTTCATTTTTCTTCACACCTCAGGTATTTCATAAAGATTGAGACACAAGTTTGCATATTTAAAAAGCATTTTCAAAACGATTGTAATAAAATGCTAGTATTGCAAAGTCAATATGTTAACTTTTTTTGTAATTTCACTGTGACCTATATCCAGGGTCACACATACACACAAAAACAAAAACCAAAAAGGAAAGAAAGAAAAGAAAAAACATAGGATTATATAAAAAGTGAATCTTGTGTTTTACGTCTGACCAGGTTCCTCAAGATGAGTGGACGGGGTACACCCCTCGAAGGAAGGACGATGAAATTCCTTGCCGCAGAATGCGTAGTGGCAGCTACATCAAGGCTATGGGGGACGAAGACAGCGGGGACTCGGACACAAGTCCCAAGCCATCTCCCAAAGTGGCTGCCCGGAGAGAGAGCTATCTCAAAGCTACCCAGCCGTCCCTCACGGAGCTCACCACACTCAAGTAAGTGGTCCTGACCCAGCGCTTCCTGTAGTCTGCCCAGGGGTCTTTGCCTGGGGTCAGGCTGTGTGGCTCCAGAGATCTGTGGGGCAGGAAAGCATCTTACCAGGTAGGACGTCCAGGAGCGGGCAGAGCCCCGACAGTGTGTTGATTCTGGTGCTTGATCTGATTTGTGTATGTCTTCCACAACAGAGGTGTCCAAGTATGCACTCTAGGGAACATAAGCTGACTCCCTAACTCCCAACAAGAAGGGATGAAACAGTCCAGAGTGACTTTTGCAAAGAAACAAGATGATCAAGAAGACAGCTCGCCTACCTCACCTCTTTCCCTGTGTTCAGAAACTAAATGTCCAAGGGAACTTTTCCTGAAAAGACCTCAATTTTTCCGATAATTGAATAACATAACAGAGACAGGTATCATGGGGAGGCATGCAGAATATTCTCATGCTTGGAAACTGGGTGATTTATGAGAATATTTGATAAATGTGTTTAGACTTATAATACATATTGCAATTTGCAAGACAGTAAAAATGGAGTTCTGTTCTGAAAAATATAAAACAGTATTGACAATAAGTTATCCTTGTGCACAGAACAGCACTTGCAAGAAACCTTTGAGGGCTGGCAAGATGGTTCAGTGGTCTAAAGCACCTGCTTAGGCAAGTTTAGGCAACCTCAGGGACCGCGGTTCGATCCCAGCAACACATGCTGTGCTAGCCCCACGCCCAGGGCAGGCTGAGCCGGCCATAATAAAAAAAAATTAATAAATAAAGAAGCTATTGAAATTAATTACACTAAGCAAAATGACTTAAATTTTAGTGCTGCTCTGAGAATAAATCAGAGCCTTATAATGTGGATCGGAGAGAGAATCCCATTTGAACCTTAAAAATATATTACAAATAACTAGTGTTTTTAAAATGCCCTTTGTTCCACATTTTGATGAAATGTGTGCTATTAGTCATTGGCCTATATTATGTTATGAAGTAAAACATTAGAAAAAAAAATGAACTAAAAAGTTCAAAGCAATCAAGTGAAGAAAAGCAAACCAGATTGTTAATCAAGAACCGGGAAAAACAGCAGGCTAGTCTATGATGGGAAATTACCTAAATAGCAAAGTACATGATATTTAAAGAAACTGGACATGAATTTTTTCCCCCAAGGGACCATATGGAACCACTCTGGGTCATTCTAACCACAAGTTAACACCAGCTGGTGTAGGAGTGCAAGCTTTAGCTCACGAGGCTGAATCAGGAGGGCTGCTGGCTGTGCAAGGCTCAGTTCCAAAATAAAATAAAACCAGAAAAGCAGCTCAGGGATCTAGCACCTGCCTGCCATGCACGAGGCCCTGTGTTCAACCCCCAGCGCCACAAATAATAACAATTACAATGATAATAATAACGCCACCAACAGAGCAGTAAAATAGCCCTGAAAAGGAAGCTTTCTTTTCTTTCCTTCTGATTCCACCTGTCCATGCTATATCCACTTACACGTCTTAGTTTCTTAGGACTGTTGTAATGGCTGATCAATGCTACATGGCTTGGAAGAATAGAACTGTATTATTTCACAGTTCCAGAAGCTAGAAGCCTGATACAGAAGTGTAGACCAGGCCATGCTGCCTCTGGACCCTGTATGTCCAGCATGGGCTTTCCTGGTGTCTTCTAGATTCCGGTGGCCAGCAGGGCTCGGAGCTCCTTGCAGGCAGCTGCGGCGCTACCATCCACCCTGTCTGTGTCCTCATGTGGCGCCTCTCTTGACACCAGTCATTGCCCTGGGACCCTGCTACTGGCATCGTGTTTAACTGGTGAATCTGTATAGACTCTGTCTCCAAATACTGCGGAGGTGGAGCCATAAGGTCGCATTCAGAGATGCTGAGAGTTAAGGTTTCAATGTTTTTTTTTTTTTTTCATATTTTAGGGGAGGTTCTACAGCGTGCTCAAGGGTGTCACTACTAGATCAGACTGGTAGTGATCCACCTGTTTGCAGCCTCCCAAGAGCTGTGATTACAGGCATGCACCACCATACCCAACCTCAGTTGCCATCTCAGCACTCTCCAGAAACAGAGTTGGCATCAATGTACAGATTTGAGGGACATCATTTAACCTGTACCATGGCCTATACACAAGGTAAAGGTTGATTACAGGACTGGAAGTAACAGCAAGTCTTCTTTGTACACCTAGAGTAGGCTCAGATATTAAATAGACTCAGCCTGAAAAGAATTGGACTTAATAAATAGGCAGCAGGCCAGTGTGGTATGAAGTGACAGTGGCCAAGAATCGTTCTCACGGATATCTTCTGTGGACCGTAACCTTCTGGCCAGCAGCGATGGCCGTGATGCCGACTGACATCAGCTAGGCCAGGGATGCGAACCTTTTAGAGCTTTCAGCGACAAACCACCTGGGCGCCACAGGCTCACCACCACCACTTGTAAGCAATGCAGATGAAGGCAGCAATGGGCAGTAGAGTCAGGGAGATGCCCAGTCCTGCATCCTCACGGGACCGCAGCCTTCGGGGCCCCTCCCCCCACCTCCACCTCACGCAGGTCCTGGGTCTCGCTGATGCGCCGGTCACTGAGCCACATGCATCCCCGGGTCTGAGTGACGACAGCTGTCCACAGAGGGCAGGAGAGTGGGGCTATGAAGGAGGGAAGGGGCGAGGAAGTCTGAGGGCAGGACAGGGCTGCAGCCCACGCTCACCCTGGGCCATGCGTGGGCTCTCTCCTCACGGCTCCCAGGGTGTGACAAATCCACTCCGCAGCTGTCTGCGCGCTTTCCTTCTCCGTCGCCTCCCGCACAGTATCGCTCTGCTGTCGTGGGCCGTGTTCTGCAGCCACCACGCAAGCTTGCAGTCCCTGGAAGCTTTAGGGGCACAGAGGGCTACACACAAGGCCGGTGGCTGGGTGGCACAGAGGGGCACAGAGGGGCAACTGCCTCCGCCAGAGATGGTGCGGCTGTGAGCTCATGGCGCCCAGCTGTTTCTCCAGACCCTTGGGGATTCAAAATGGAAACCAGTTTTCTAAGGAACGTCACATGAAATTGCAAAATATTGGCCTTTACCTGAAACGAAGTTTCATCAAACTGTCTCTGCTGTTCCCTGCTCGGTAGCAGGCGAGACCTCGGTAGCAGGCGAGAGTACCTCTGACCACCACGTCAGCACGTCTTCCTGCTCTGTAACTGTCGCCGTCGTTTTCCTGATTCCACTGAGTTCCGTTCATTTCTCCCTCACCTATTTTGTGTGTTCCATTCATGGATGCGATGCGCTATATAAGATGTGGCTGAAAACTACAGTGAATGTTTTTTTTTTTTTTTTTTTTTTTTTTTTTTTTTTTTTTCTTGTTTCAGAACCTTTGTTTGTTTATTCACTCATTTTTATGGCCGGCTCAGCCTGCCCCAAGGGCAGGGCTGGCGTAGCATGTGGTGCCGGGGATCGAACCGCGGTCCCTGAAGCCTCCCAAGCTTTCCCAAGCAGGTGCTTTAGACCACTGAGCCATCCCACCGGGCCCCTACAGTGAATGTTTAATTTGTTTAAATATTCTTATGGTACAAGACACACTGCCATGAGTCCCCTTCGAAATGCTTCTCCTCACTCCAAAGACATGCATCCCGGGGCTCTTGCCACTTTCTGCAGCAGCTCTGGGGTCCTCTTCCCTGAGAGTCTGTCGTTGTGCTCTCCTGGCTGCCTCGGTGTCTGGAATCCATTCAAAGCATTTGTCTTTCAGGGACACTGTGCCAGGGTTGGGGGACATGGTGCCGGATCCGATGAAAGGTGACGCGGACACGCTGTCATCTTTTTACGAGCTGCCTTTCTGTTGGATGCAGCACCTGTGCTCACCCTAGTTTTGATCACACCTTGTAAAGATATAAAGAAGACTTTGAGAACTGCTTCAGGAAGTGGCAAGAAGGATGGAAGGAGTGTGTTTACAGTGAGGGGAAGTATTCGGAGGGAGGCTTGGTGACAGTGTCTTTACTGTAATAAACTTTTTAGTAAAGCATTAATAATACGTGTTGATCATATCTCACATATTAACCTTCCATCACTCAGTCACATATGATTATTAATGGTTTCTGTTTAATTTGATTTAATGAAATACACATGGAGAAAAGGTGGCAAAAATTCAGACATGACATGACTCATAATTAATTCTGTCTTTCATTCCTTGATGGTGTTTTGACTAGAGATGATCATTTTTCTAGAAGTTTGAAGCATTTAGTCCCCAATGAGAAAAAAGATACCCATATCCTGGAATTCTGGCTCCCCAAAAAAGAAAACTATATTTATGTTCCTACTTCTTTGACATTTAAGTCAAATTTTTTTTTCTCCTTCCTCCTCAGCAATTCACAGCTTTAGGCATGACTCACAGCCATGAACCAAGATAACTAAAATTAGTCCAGTGAGATTGGGACAACATTTTGTTTGAGGCTTTCAACTCCCATCTCCTCAGAAATGTTGGGGAGAAGCACCCCTCCACTTCGAGTTGCTTTTCTTTGTTCCTCCACTTCCTGTTTCGAGAGGTATCTTGAAGGTTTGTTTTCCAGGGCTGCTTTCCATCCGTTATTAACTTTAGGGGTTGAGCTGTTATTAATGTTAGCCTTGAAGGTTACAAAGCCAAACATCACTCAGACATTATGGAGTTAGCAAAGCAGGGTCCACCTTTGTAGCTAACTCTGAAAATGACTGTTTTGTCATTCTGTCTCATCCCACAGCTGTTATCAATGCCCTTCACCCCACATCACCCAAGCCATGGGCTCTTCCTTAGTCATTACCTAACAGTGGGTTTGAAGTCACTTATCACCCTCGAGTTTAATATTTTAAAGTGAATATATAAATATGGGATAGCAAATTTGCAGGCAAGTAGAGGAGATATTTTGCAGATGGTTCCCTCAGAGGAACTCACCATAGCTTGGGCCTGAGTTGTATTATACGATATTTATTCAGGCACAGACTACTGCCTACTAACACAAGGAATTAAGAGCCAAACCAAACCAATCTTGGACCTGCCTTCTTCAGTGTATCATAGAAGGAACTCTCTAAAACTAATAGTAAGAGAGCTGGCTTTTTCAAAAATCTTCTCAAGCCAACTTCCAATATCCAGTGATCTGAGGAAAGCAACATTTTAAAATTTCTTTGCGCTGGTTTATCCCTTCACTCTGCCACTAAGAAAAAAAATCTCCCTTGAAAGAAATACTCTTTACTGTAGTAGATTTTGAGATGCTTCTGAAATTGGAGAACAGGGCCTCAGGCCTCTGGGAGAGCTCTTAGCAATTTTGATAATGTGTCCAACAGAAGGCTTCGGCAGTTTCTGTTCAACCCATAATACCTTGAAAACAAAGTGATCGTTAATCTCCTTCATTTTTTTTCTTGAGCCTTAGACCCTTG
>PVJA010057855.1:0-10292 GCA_004027025.1 Myocastor coypus
CTTTAGACCACTGAGCCGTCCTGCCGGGCCCCTGTAATTTGTTTATGTGACTGAAAGTTCATTGAATGGATCATTCTCATTCTTTTACATGTTCTCTTTGGCTATTTTTATGCTATACTGGCCAGAGGTGAGTCCCAAAGGTAACATGTCTACTATTTGGCTTTTCAATAAGAAGGTGGTTGGGCTACTGGTGTAGAGTGCTCACCTAACAGGCACAAGGCCCTGTTTCCATGCCCCCAATCAAAAGCAAGATGATACAAATTTCCTGACTCCTGCTAAACCAGCCTGCCTGAGTTCAAATTCCCGCTTTCTCTGCTTGCTCACCCAAGTTGGTGGCTTCCGCTCTAGCCTTTGCTTTGTCTATCTCCGAAACGGGAGAACGGTTCCACCCACCTCGGAGCAAGGCTCTGAAGGTGACCTGAGGTCAGAGGTGTACAGTGATGAGGACAGTGCCCAGCGTGAGGGACATGCAGGATGAGGAAGGAGCTGGGCGTGGTGGCAGCCGGCACACTTGCTGTGCTCCAGCTACTCTCCGTGCTACCACTGCTGCCTTTTGGGAGCCACGGGGACACCTGGCATCACCATGACCAGGGAGGAGGCCGGAGTGACAGCTGGCCTTCTAGAAGAGACCCTGGTTTCAGCCCAGGCCCTCACGGTATTATGGGTTGTCATGTTCCTTGAAGCTGTCCAGGAGCCTGGCACGCACCAGTCATGGATCTTTGCCTGGACCAATCAGGGACCTCAGCTGCTACAGACCCAGGATTCCCCAGGCTCTTGGATTAGTCCAGGAGGTCTCCGTCCAGTGTAATGACCTCCCCGTGCTGCTGCACAGGCCGTGTTAAAAATAATTACTTGGTTGGCGCTGTAAACCTGCTCCTGTGTAGGCTCCCAAAGTTCTGTCAGCTTTGGGATTATTACCCCAAGCGAGCGGTGTGGTTAGAGCTGTCTCTCAAAAGAGCACTAAATGTGAGGGGCTGTGAGCCCTGAGGCGCTCCAGGGACCAGCAGCCAACCGAAATTAGCAACAGGCGCCAGCCTCTGGCAGTCAGCATAAGACCTGCTGAATGGAGCAAGAGAACCCTAGGCTACATTCCACAGCCTACAGAAGGCTAGATTTCCAGTCAGGAGTTCATTCTGCAGTGGGGTGGGGGGCACCTGTCAGGGCCTGGAATTTCTCAGCTGGCCCAGGAATTAGTTGATCGCCATTTGCCAAAAGGAAGAAGCCAATTACAGTCTAAGCCTCTGAGCCCTCTGCCTCCACTCTTGCTGCGGCTGACCTCAGCTGTATGTTTCTGGGATAGCAGGGGTGAGATTTCATCTCCAGACACCTGGTTCTAGGGCTGGGGATGAGGAAGTTTCGTAATCAAGGATGAGGGATATTGCACAGATCCTCTGAGCTCTGAGTTTTGCCCCTGGCAGGATGCTGGGGGAGGTAGGTGGCAAGAATGGTGTGGGGAAAATTGACAAGTCCTAGTTGCCCTGGGCAGTCCCTGGGGGACTGGCTTGTAGTTGTCTAAGCCTCCTCCAGACGGTGACAGAGGGCAAAGGGCTCTCCTTTTGTTTTTGCCATGCTGGGGAAGGAACTGAAGGCCTCATTCATGGTGTAAGGCTCAGCTACACTCCAGCCCAGCCCCCC
Source organism: Myocastor coypus (assembly GCA_004027025.1). Taxonomy (NCBI): domain Eukaryota; kingdom Metazoa; phylum Chordata; class Mammalia; order Rodentia; family Myocastoridae; genus Myocastor; species Myocastor coypus. The sequence continues at coordinate 1,636 of PVJA010057855.1, forward strand.
ACCTCTCTCTTCCTCCTTTGCTCACTCCCTCTTCTCCACCTCCTCCTTTTAATTTTTTTTGAGGAGGGGGTTGTTTTTATGAGTCTGGTTCTCACTGTGGAGTTCAGGCTGGCCCTGAACTCATTACCCATCCTTTGGGATCCTTAGGATCTTTTGCAGCAATCCTCTCGCCTCAGTCTCTCAAAAGCTGGGGTTGCAGCCACCATGCTTGGCCTTTCTCCTTTTTAAAAATACAAATCTTGTGGACTTGAACTCCTTCACCCAAGAGAGGATCCTCCTGCCTCAGCCATCCATGTGCTAGGACTGTAACAGGTATATGGCATAGCATACAGACCCTCTTTTTCTTTCTTTCTTTCTTTCTTTCTTTCTTTCTTTCTTTCTTTCTTTCTTTCTTTCTTTCTTTCTTCCTTCCTTCCTTCCTTCCTTCCTTTGGTGGTGGCATAGGAATTGATCTCAGGGTTTTCTTTCTTTTTTATTTTATTTTTTTCTTGTTTTAGAACTTTTGTTTGTTTGTTTATTTTTATGGCCAGCTCAGCCTGCCCTGAGGGCAGGGCTGGTGCAGCATGTGGTGCTGGGGATTGAACCGCGGTGCCTGAAGCTGCCTAAGCTTTTCTAAGCAGGTGCTTTAGGCCACTGAGCCATCCTGCTGGGCCCTCTCAGGGTTTTCTATGTGCTACACAAGCGCTCTACCATTGATTGATATTCCCAGATCCCTTTGCTAGTTTTCAAAATAATGATTGGGCCCCTTAACATCCTCCAAAGGCAAATGAGATTCCCTATGTATTTGCTTGCTTTAGGTTTTTATGAGATGGGGTCTTGCGATGTAGTCCAAGGTGGCCTTGAACTCACTCTGCAGCCCACACTGGCCTTGAACTTGTGATACTGCAGCTCGGATGACAGCTTTATGCCACCACAGATTCCAGTTGCTGGCTGTCCCCAGTTCCACTCCCTTCCAGTGGCTCAGTCTTGACCCTGAGAGATTGGGAGGGTCTGTGTCCTACCTGATGATCCAGGGTCAGGACTGAGAGTGTTTCAAGATTTTCCACCCTGTGGAGTCAGGGGCATTCAGCCAAGGACTGGTGTGAGTGGAGAAAATGCAAGGTTTTCCACTCGCATGGAGGGACTGTCCCTTACCTTTTGGCCTCCCTGGTTGGGCTATCCTGGGTCAGAAGCTCCAGGTTGATTGGCACTGTGCTCTCTGCCCTCTCTCTGAGGAAACCTGTGTCCACGAGTGGTGACTTCCATGTGGGTGTCTGTCACCTGTGCGCTTTCTTAGCCAGAGGAGTAGAATCAGCCTAGGGTCTGATAGACCTGGGTCTCATGCAGGCTTCCCACCACCCCGGGAGGACCAGTTTCTTCCTCTGTGCCTCAATCTCCCCATCTCTACAATGGGAACAATAATATGCCTCTTTCTTAACTGTGGAAAGGAATTGGTGAAATGAAAGACCCTAAGCCCTCTTCCATTGAGACACCTGTGGTGGTGCACACCTGTCCTTCTGGCACTTGGGAGGCTGAGGCAGGAGGATTGTTGAGTGTTTGAGGCCAGCCTGGGTTACACAGTGAAGTTTTTTTAACCTTTGAGAGAGGGAGTCTCACAAAGTTGCTGAACTGTCCAGATTGGGCTTGAATGTGTGCTCTTCCTGCCTCAGCCTCACAATTAATTTTATTTTACTTATTTTCTTGTTTCAGAACTTTTATTTGTTTGTCTATTTATTTTTATGGCCGGCTCAGCCTGCTCTGAGGGCAGGGCTAGCGCAGCATGTGGTGCTGGGGATCGAGCCGTGGTCCCTGCAGCCGCCCAATCTTTCCTAAGCAGGTGCTTTAGACCACTGAGCCATCCTGACGAGCCCTATCTCACAATTAATTTTAGATGTGAATTATCAGACCTGACTCTCCAAGGTCAGCTTGGATTATATAGTGAGACCTGATCTCAAAAAAAAAAAAAAAAAAAAAAAAAAAAAAAAAAAAAAAAAGAAATCAAAGTAAATAGATACATAAACAAACTCCCTTTCCACCATTTATTTATCTGTTAGGAAAACTCGCAGGATGCAAACCTAAGAAGCCTTCATGGTGTTGCACAACCATCCCATCTGGTTCCAGATGGGTTTCATCACCCCGGATGGAAACTCTGTGCCTGTGAAGCAATCACTCTCTGTTCTCTTCTTCCACCACTATTGGCTTTTTGTCAGCTCCGATGCGCCTCTTCTAGACATCTCAAGTCAGTGGGACCACAGCTCATTCATCTGTCATGTCTGGCTTCTGTCACTTGGCACCATGGTTTCAGGGTTCATGTATGTTGTGGTGTGAGCCAGGGCTCCTTATTTGTCTATTTATTTATTTTGGTAGTGCTGCGGATGGAACCTGGGAACCTTCACACTGAGCTACGGCCCCAACTCTTTGAGTTTCCTTCTTTCCTTCTTTCTTTCTTTCTTTCTTTCTTTCTTTCTTTCTTTTTTTCAATTTTGGAGATACGGTCTCCTTATGTAGCTCAGGCTGGCCTCCAATGTAGGGTGATCTTCCTGCCTCAGCCTCCCAAGGGCTGGGATCACAGGTGTGCGTGATCATGCCTGGCTCCTTTTGAAACTTTTTAACTTTGAGATAGGGAGTCTCCATTTAAAAAAAAAAAGGTGTGTGTGTGTGGCTGACCAGATAGCTCAGTGGACTAAATCACCTGCAAGCAGGCACAGGGGCCAGGGGTTCTATCCTGGGGCCTACCGTCCCAGCCCCACCCCCGGGGGCTCACTGAACCAGCAATTGAGACTGAATGTGGTGGTGTGTGCCTATAATCCCAGCTCTTGGGAGGCTGTGAACAGGTGCATCACTACGAGTCCAGTCTAGTAGTGAGACCCTGAACACCCTGTAGACCTTTCCCCCCAAAAACACAACCTCTCCCCACAAAAAACCCTAGAAGTTACTACAGGCTCCAGCAAAACCACTCTTGTATGTAACAGAAGAATTGAAAGTAAGGACTCCTGCGTGCATACACCAACGTCCACAGCAACAGAAGTGGAAACAAAGCAATGCTTATCCGGCCCTGAAGCTATATATATATATATATATATATATATATATATATATATATATATATATATGTGCGTGCGTGCGTGCGTGCGTGCGTGTGTGTGTGTGTGTGTGTATATATATATATATATATATACACATATAACTTTATTTATTTATTTATTTATTTATATATGGCCAGCTAAGCCTGCCCTGGGGGTGGGACTGGCACAGCATGTGGTGCTGGGGGTCAAATCTTGGTCTTTGCAGTTGCCTAAGTTTGCCTAAGCAGGCGCTTTATTTTTTTATTTTTTTTTGAATTTTTATTTATTTTTCTTGTTTCAGAACTTTTGTTTGTTTATTTTTATGGCTGCTCAGCCTGCCCTGAGGGCAGAGCTGGCACAGCATGTGGTGCTGGGGATGGGACCGTGGTCCCTGCAGCCTCCCAAGCTTTCCTAAGCAGGCGCTTTAGACTACTGAGCCATCCTGCCGGGCCCATAAGCAGGTGCTTTAGACTGCTGAGCTATCTTGCCAGCCTCACAAAGCAGGGTTTTTTTTTTGTGTGTGTTTGTTTTGTTTTTGTTTTTGTTTTTTTGCCGTACCAGGGATTGAACTCAGGACCCTGCGCTTGCCAGGCAAGCCCTTAGTCTACTGAGCTATCTTCCCGGCCCTGAAGCAGCACCCTCAAGAAGCCGCAGCCCAGCGAGCTGGACGGGAGGGCCCACCAGGAGAAATCAGCAAGGTCATTGGGCACCAGATGGCCCAGGTCCTGTGGGATTCCACTGCATCCCAGGCAGAAGTGAGAGGGAAAAGGAGCGGATGTCCCACAGCAGAACAGAAATTGCTAGTGCCTTCAGGCTGGTGCAGAAGTCATCCTGCCCACGGCCTTGCTGCTGTGAGGAGGGGAGGAGTAAGGGACTGGGGAAAAGGTGGCACAGATACCTCAGCTAGGGAGCCTTCACGACCACAGGCCAGGGCAGGCTGATTGGTTAAGATTCTGTGTTGCCACAGGCCAGCCCCTCAAAGAAGCACGTGTGGCCCCTGAGGAGCTATCTTGAGACACGCCCCTCCGTGGCTTCCAGAAAAGGGAAGAAGCTAAATGTTTGCAAGCTGGGTCCAGGTTTCGACACCAGCTGTGTGACTTCTGTCAAGTTACTTTCCCCCTCTGAGCCTCTAGGGACCACTTTTTTTTTTTTTTTTTGTCTTTTTTGAGACAGGGTCTTGTTATGCAGTTCAGGCTGGCCTTGAGCTCACTTTTGTAGCCCAGGCTGGTCTCGAACTCGCACCAATCCTTCTGCCTCAGCCTCCCAAGTGCTGGGATTACAGGCATGTGCTACCACACCCGGCTTAGGGACCACTTTTTGTTTGATGGATATGTCTGTAAATCAGATACTTAGCATGGGCTCCATCCTCTTCCTGTGTTATCAGATTTATTGGTCATCTTGAGGCTGGCAGGTAGGGATTTGGATGATGACCTGTGACGCAGATAGAAACATGGAAACTCAGCATGAAGGTGTGACTCTTGCACGTGGAGAGCTCAACTCAGACCGACTGATTCCAGGGACTCTGACGCTCTGAGGGCTGATTCTAACGTTCTTAGCAAGTACCTGGCACCCCTGGTTGCTCAGCAAGCCTGCTATTCATTATCCTCAGGCTAGCGTGGGGTCCACTCTCCTGACCCCGGTTTCTTTGTCTGCAAATTGAGGATGTAACTAGGCATAGATAGCAGTGGGTGGCTCTAGTCTCAGTACTTGGGGGCTGAGGTAGGAGAATCACCATGAGTTTGAGGCCAGCCTGGACTGTAGAGTGAGACCCTGTCTTGAAAGAAAGGGAAGTGGAGAGGAAAGAGAAACGGTGGGGTTTGATAGTTCCTGCAAAACTTAAGGGCCAGGCAAATAGCTTAGCCTGCTGCTTGCTTCCTGGGAGGGCCCATATCTTCCCACTATCATTCATGGATCGTTCACACCTTACTTCTGCTGGCAAAAGGAAGATCCTGGGCTCCATTCCTGGTACTGGCACAAAATCAAAACAAAACCACAAACAACCCACCACTTCATTTCCTTCCAGAAACCTTCCCTGGTGATGTCACCTAATCTAGGTTCCTAATCTCTCCAGTAAACTCGTCCTACTTCCTCAGGCCCTTCTCTGCCATTTTATTCATTTGTTTTCTGATTGCTGTCTTCAATCAGTTATAGGGCTGAGACCAGTGTCTGACACGGGCATTCAGAAGATAGCTTTCTAATTTTACATTATTCTTATTATTCTGATTATTATTCTGAGACAGGGTGCTGCTGTATCCTTCAGGCTGGCATTGAACTCACTATGCAGCCCAGGCTGGCCTCAAACTCATGGAGAGCCCCTACTTCCTTCCTGAGTGCTAGGCTACAGACACATACCACCGTGCCTGGGCTAGAAACATCTTTTGACAGATCAACCATCAGGGTTACTACTACTGCTACTACTACTACTACTACTATTATTATTGATGTAGGATAGTTCTTTGAGATAGAGCCTCACTTCATTGTTTCAGTTGGCCTTGAACCCACTAGGTAGCCCAGGCTGGCCTCAACTCAAAGCCAATTGTTCTGCCTTAGCCTCCAAGTACTGAGATGACAGGCATGCACCGCACCTGTCTGGTCTTACTATGATAAATACATATTTTCTTTTCTTAAATTGGCTCATGAGGATGAAAGCCTTTTCCTTTTTGAAGTTTAAAAAAATAGCCTATAATCCTAGCACTCAGGAGGCTGAGGCAGGAGGATTACTGTGAGTTCAAGGCCAGCCTGGGGCACCTAGTGGGCTGGAGGGTAATCTGAGCTACAGGGTGAGACCCTGACTCAGAACAAAGAAAGAAACAAACAAACAAGCAAAGTATCAAGACATGCCTTTGGTACGTGGTGATTGCATCCTGGGGAGATGAGGCATGCTCTGAACACAGTGAGATTTTTTATTTTTTTTTTTTTTGGAGACAGGGTCTCGCTATGCAGTTCAGGCTGATCTTGAGCTCACTTTTTGTAGCCCATGCTGGTCTCAAACTCGCACCAATCCTCCTGCCTCAGCCTCCCAAGTGCTGGGATTACAGGCGTGTGCCACCATGCCCAGCAGTTTAATTCTTTTATTGCTTCGCGTTCCTCTTTTTTTCCTCTCTCAGTGAAGCCCCCTTTTGAGACAGGGTCCTGCTGTGTAGCTCAGACTGGCTTTGAACTTGTGGTGATCCTCCTGCCTCGGTCTCCTGAGTGCTGGGATGAGAAGTGTAGACCACCACATTCAGCTGAAGACCTCTAAGCTCAGCATGAGAGCAAAAGGAGGGCCAGGGAGGTAGCTCATTAGAATAAGCACTTGCCTGGCAAGTGCAAGGTCCTGAGTTCAATGCCCGGTACAGGAAAAAAAAAAAGAAAGAAAGAAAAAAAGAGAGAGTGAAAGGAAATTCCTCTGAATGGTCACTGGAGTTCAAGTCCTTACTCTCTTGCTAACAAGCTGTGTGACCCTGGGCAACTCACTGTCCCTCTTTGGGCTTCCAACTTTTATTATTATTATTATTATTATTATTATTATTATTATTATTATTGGCAGAACCAGGGATTGAACTCAGGCCCTTGCGCTTGCTAGGCAAGCACTTATTCTACTGAGCCATCTCCCTAGCCTTGGGCTTCCAACATATATAAAAAACTTTCCTCTTTAAAAAAAAGATATCTGGTAAGGATATAGCATGATGCTGTGTACTGGTAATCTTTGGAAGTGGAAGCAGGAGGGTTGCAAGTTTAAGGCCACCACAGTCAACTTAGTGAGACCCTGTGTTAAAATAAAACACAAGGCAAGGCAAATAAGAATAAAACAAATAAAAAAGAATAAAACAAAATCAAAATTAAATTGCTTGTAGCTGTAGTTTGTTCATACAGCACCTCTGGTTTTGATTCCTGGCATTGCGAAAATCAAAATAATACAAAAATCCTTATGGCTTTACATATTGGCATCGTATCGCTTTAAAATATCTAGTAAAGCCCAGCGTGGTGGTGCACGCCTGTAATCCCAGCACTCAGGAGGCTGAGGCAGGAGCATGAGTGCAAGTTCGAGACCAGCCTGGGCTACAAAAATGAGTTCAAGATCAGCCTGAACTGCATAGTGAGACTCTGTCTCAAAAAGACAACAAAACAAAACAAAACAAAAACAGTAAAAAAAATTACATGTGGTTTTAAAAGAATTGATTTCCCCAATTTTAATTCAATCTCTCTCTCTCTCTCTCTCTCTCAGAACCAGGGATCAAACTCAGAACCTTGCACTTGCCAGGCAGGCACCTGTGCCCCGAGCTATCTCCCCAGATAACTTTTTTTTTTTTTTAAACCAGGAATCAAACTCAGTACCTCTCACTTGCCAGGCAGACAGTGTACCGCTACAGTAAACCCCCCACCCAGCACCAACTTTTGGACAACTGTAGTGAGCCACTGTTAGTCCCATGTAGTCAAGGCTGAGCTACCAGTGGGAGCTCAGGTGAAGGCAGGTGTATCCTAGGAAGGGTGCATGAAAAGGCTGCTGCAGGAGGGGCTACTGCTGCTGGGTTTTGAGGGATGAGTAGGAATTGGTCTTATAGGGAAAAACATTGCAGCTCAGGAAACTGGCGGGCTTGAGAGAGAAAAGCAAGGGATATTGGGGCACTTTTCATGCTCGCTTGTGAGAACCTCAGCTTTTTCTAATAACAGAGAATGACAAAACCCACTTTACAATCTAGAAGAATGCAGTTTAGATATGCTAAATGACAGCCAGACCTAGGTATTGAACCTGGCTTCTTTATTGTCTGAGGGACAAGAAGGTTGCTTCTGATAGAGGAGGGTCAAACCTGATTGGCTGAAGGAGTTTAAAGGGGAAGTATTTAGTCGGGCGTGGTGGCTCACGCCTGTAATCCCAGCACTTGGGAGGCTGAGGCAGGAGGATTGGTGCGAGTTCGAGACCAGCCTGAGCTACAAAAGTGAGCGCAGGACCAGCCTCAACTGCATAGCGAGACCCTGTCTCAAAAAAATAAAAATAAAAAATAAAAAATAAAAAAAATAAAAAAAATAAAGGGGAAGTATTTGGTTAAGTGGACAGAGAGGCAAAGCCTGATTGGTTGGGAAGAAGGAGCTGGAATTTAGTTGGCTGAGAATTAGTAGTTTAACTAGATAAGTGTTAAGGCGCCCAGCCCTGGGCCCCCACCCCGCGCACCACTTCTGATGTTCCAGGGTGCACCACCAAAGCTGTGCTGCAACCGTGACTGTCTGCACCAGGCTGTTTACACCTATAGCTTTGTTTCAGCTGGCTTCAAGGACCCTAGTCTGTGCCCAGAACACCCGGGCCCAGCTAAGAACACTTGATGACCCCCCTCCTTCCCCCATTCCCTGCTCTATAAAGCTCCTGCCTCCCCAGCCATCGCTGCTGTTCACGTCCGCTGAGCAGCCCCGCTGCTGCTAATTGGCGTCAATAAACCGCCCGGCGGGATGGCTCAGTGGTCTAAAGCACCTGCTTGGGAAAGCTTGGGCAGCTTCAGGGACCGCGGTTCGATCCCCGGCACCACATGCTGCGCCAGCCCTGTCCTCGGGGTGGGCTGAGCCGGCCATAAAAATGAGTGAATAAATAAACAAAGGTTCTGAAACAAGAAAAAATAAATAAATAAAATTAAAAAAAAA
>PVJA010057856.1:0-10295 GCA_004027025.1 Myocastor coypus
TTTCAGAACTTTTGTTTGTTTATTCACTCATTTTTATGGCCGGCTCAGCCCGCCCTGAGAGCAGGGCTGGCGCAGCATGTGGTGCCGGGGATCGAACCGCCGTCCCTGAAGCTGCCCAAGCTTTCCCAAGCAGGCCCTTTAGACCACTGAGCCATCCCGCCGGGCCCTCTTTTTCTTTTGTTTGGAAACAGAGACTCACTTTGCCCAGGCTGACCTCAAAGCTACAATGCTCCTGTGTCATCCTCCAGCGCTCTGGGATTGCCCATGTCCTTCCTTGCCTGGTTTAATGCTTGTTTTTAAGTTTTGTTGAGGTATATCTGTAATAACCTCGAAGGATTACTTATTCCTCTCAATAAAAATGTGACTCTCCTGGGGTCTCTAATGCCTCCAGTGTCTGTTCTACCTTGGCTAGGTAGAACTAAACACCTCCCAATCCTGTGGAAACATCCGATATTATTTAGCTACTACTTATCCGCTTAGGCTCATGGAAGTTCTGTATGCATCTCTGAGGCCCTACTAAGCATCAGATGCAGAAGGACCTCTGATGATTTCTCACGTTCTTCTCCTGCGTAGCTCCTCTCCCCAGCTCTGCCCCCCACACTTGCCTACATTCTGGTCCATCTTGTAAACTCAGTGAGCCTGCTATCCTTTGTTTAGGTTCCTCCTACCTCCAGGGTGATCTGAGAGGGCCCCCACTGTAACTGTAGGGATTTCCTCACCTGCTTCTGCATTATGTTTTGTTAGAAATCTAGAAAAAGATGCCTCCCTGATTTCTCGGGCCTTGTGGCAGGGGATCAGTTCCTGAGTTAGTCACCCAAGCACAGCTATAGTAGAACCATCAGCAAGGTTCTTCAAACTTTGCAAATGAAAAGCAAACTCCAGTATCATAGGTTCTGTGACAGAGGAAGCAAAGGGGGAGAGACTCAGAGGCAACTGTACAGCTTCCTTCTTGCCATAAGCTTAAAAACTTTGTTATCTTTGGATGCTTTGTCTCCTCGATTTCAAAATGAAGTTCGATGGAAATACGTATGTTTTGAAACTTAAAAAAAAAAAAAAAAAAGTTATCACTTTCAGTCCCTCCTTTTGCTGTCACTGAAGGTTTATCAGGCAGTTTGTTACTGTTGGGCTTGATGGCCGTGATGGTGGCCATGGGGACTGCGACACTCGGCTCAGCACCTCCAGGACGTGTGCCGTGTACCTGTGGCTGTGCCGGGCGCTATGTCGCGATTTGCCTTCATCGCCCACAGCAATGCTCCAAGTTAAAAATAATGACCAGGAGAAGTTCAAAGTCAGCCCCTCATGCACTAAGAAGCACTCAGTGACTGAGGCATCCGTGGTTATGTGTGGTGGCTGGCAGTGGGAAACAGCCCTAGCTCTGCCCTAAACATTACCAGCTCCCCATTGTTATGCCGGGTTCTGATTCTATCTTTACCTGAGCCTTCCCATCTGGCAAATTACAGTGGAAAACACTGCGCTCCCTCCCCAGAGAGGCTGTGTTATTATATACATGTTTTGCATTATTTTGGTTTGAATAACAGCATATGTAAATGTGCTCCTGGAGGTTAAAATTACCCTTATTTTGTAAATCTTGGCCTCTCCCACTGGGGGAAATAGTTGAAAATTATGGGGAAGGGAGACAAGCTGGAGGGAAGGCTAGCTGACTTGCCCTTCCCCACCCAGTATACACTCACATTCAGGCACACGCTGCCACCTCAGGATGGTGATAATGAGCATTTTCTTATCACCAAATCCTCGTCTGTTCTTCCAGAGTCCAGGGTGGGTTTTGGTACAGATATTAATCACCAATGACTGTGCATCAGGTAGATGCCTGGAGGCAGATGTTCTTGCTGAGAAAAATGAAAGCCTCCAGGGGCACCTGGAAGCCCTTATCACACCTGGTCCCCAGCCAGGCCGAAGAGCTTCTGGTTAACACGATGGCCGTCGCTGCTCCCAGCCGTCTCGCTCTCAGTCAGGGATTGGCACGGCCAGCTCTCTCGGGCACTCTCCCTCAGGCCCAGCATTGTTGAGCCGTCCCTATCTTCAATTGCCTTTCCTGGCTCTTGACTCATCACTTCGATGATGTGATAATATCTTGCAAGTTGGGAAAATAAAAGTGGCATTTGTTTAGCCATAATTAATGAAATATTTATGTTGCATGAGACTATGTGATAAAACCTTAGGCTTAGAGTCCTTTTGCTTCTGATTACATTTGGGATTTTTTTTTCCCTATGACCAGACATTCTGACGCCAGCTCTTTTACACTGAGCAGATGTCATGTAGTAAAAATGGGTGCCAGATGCTGTGAGCCGCAGAAGGGCGATTTAAGAGCTGGCGCGGACTTTTTTTTTTTTTTTTTTTTTTTTTTTTTTTTTTTTTTTTTTTTTTTTTTTTTTTTTTTTTTTTTTTTTTTTTTTTGCATTCAATTACTCTGCAGAACAAACCTTACACAAGCATTTAGGTAACTCAGCTAACTTCAGACATGCATTTTAATAATAGATTTCATCTCTGAATGCATGGTAAACACACCCCACGCCGTATAAATGGTGTTTAAGGAATTAATTGATTTCTGCATTTTTTTTTTTTTAAATGTGAGAAGAGAGTGGCACAGCTCTTGGCAGCGGTCCAGAAGTGTAATTAACATGGAGGGCCAAGTTCGGAGCTGCCCTTAGGTACTGCCTACCCCAGCCCCTGGCAGGTGCAGGGAGGAAGGGAGCGCCTCGTGCGAACAGCGAGGGGCAGGGACAGATTCGAAGATGAACTTTCCCCTTCCTATTTCAGGACCCAAGCACGACCACGTCGGCGTACAGGTGACAGAGCCTACCTCTTCTCTCTCTTCTACCACCTCCTCCTCTGCAGATGAAGAATTTGATCCCCGGCTTTCTCCAAGGTCACAGGTAATGGCGCTTGGGAAACCCCGTAGGGCATTGGCACACGGGGGCCATTTACCATCCAGATTTTAGACTCGTTGTGGGCTCCAGCTGCAGGGATCTCGCCAGGAGGATCTCGCTTTATTGCATCTGACAGTGGCCCTTCTTTTTACCCGGAACCCCTCAAGAACTGCCTCCTTCAAAACGTTTTCCCAGGGGCTCAAACTGGGGAACAGAAAGAAACAAGCAAACAACAAACTCCATGGATTTACTTGAAACCATTTGGTGACTACACCTCTTAAAGTGGATTTAATATGTGGTCCAACAAGAAAACTATTGAAAAATCACAACCAGCAGATGCCCGTGTCCCCGAGGGAGATGCTGCTTCATTTAAGAAGCACTCAGGGCAGATTGCATGGAAAATGCTATGTTTGTTCCAGTCAGGACTAGGAAATGAACCATGCATCGCAAGTAGACACGGGCACCCCAGGATCTCACTGAGGAAGGGACTTCACTTTGTGCCCACTGGGGAAGCTGCAATTCTCTTTGCTTGGTGAATATTAATATTTCAATGACTCAGGGGCCAGGGAGATAGCTCAGTAGAATAGGCGCCTGCCTGGCAAGCGCAGAGTCCTGAGTTCAATCCCTGGTATCTCAAAAAAAAAAAAAAAAAAAAATCAATCAATCAATAACTCTCATTCCTATAGGTCAAAAGCGCACACACAGGGCTGGCAAGATAACTCAGTGGACTAAGTGCCTGCTTATTCAAGCACAGGGACTAGGGTTCGATCCTCAGTACCGCATGCCCTGCCAGCCTCGCCCCTGAGCGCACTGAGCCAATGACCAAGTCTGGGTCCAGAGGTGCACACCTATAATGTGCTGAGGAGACTGAAAACAGGAGGATCACTAGAGTCTAAGCTGCGTCATGAGACCTCATGCCAAATACATAAATTTAAAAAAAAAAAAAAAGATACGGAAAAGCACAAACACACATGTGTCATCTGTAGCTATGTCCGTAGGTCACGTCCATGGAGGCAAGTGTCCGTGGCAGGAGCTCACTGCTACTGTCTTTATGCAGTGTGGCTGGAACCTCACCATGGGACTGGGCTTGGGGAGCTGAATGGCTGGAACTGAAATGCCTCCCCATGGACAGAGGAGTGGTTCACTGCCCTGGCAATATTTATTTTTTAGAAGAGTAAGGAGGATGGGGGATGCAAATTTATTTATTCAGGCTCAACTTTTCTGTATCTGGCATTGAAGCTTTGGCATCACCTCGGGTCACTGAAGGGTTCCCGTTCCCATGGCCCAGCTTGGAGCAAGTCAGGGAGAAACTAGGAAGAGAGAGAGAGAGAGAGAGAGACAGAGACAGAGACAGAGACAGAGACAGAGACAGAGACAGACAGACAGACAGACAGACACAGACAGACAGACAGAGAGAGAGGAGGGGAATGGGAGAGAGATGGAGAGAGTAAGTATGAATTTCTCATTTCTCAATGTGGGCTTCTCTGATTAGTTCAATACTCAACACAAGGGGATTATGTGTTGTGTGGGTGCCTGGGGTTCCTTGCCACCCCTGCTTCTCCTCGAGTGACCCGACGTTAATTCTATATTCAAATGAGACACAGAGCCCAGCATCTGCCATCCTGATCCTCACAGAGAATAGAAGAATGGAAGATGCTAGGCCCAGCCTCACAAATAGCTCCTTGTCCTCCTGTTGACCCAGCATGGAGCTAGTTGTCACTGAAGCTTGCCATGTGGTCACAACATACCCACTTCGCCGGGCTGCTGCTGTGTCCAGACCCTACAGGCATGGGAGCTGGCAAGCGTGCTCCTTATTTATAACTTCCCAAGGGCTCCCTCTGAAAAAAAAAGGAGGGAAGGTTTCTGTCCTCTGGTTTCTTTGTCTCTTCTGTCGCACACAGGTGTGTCCCCAGCTGAGTGGCACAGAGCCCATACTAGCTTTGCAAGGGAAACTGGAGACAGGCTCTGTTCTGCCTGCCCCTTCCTTTGTCAGCCCCTCCCAAACACATGTCTGAATCTCTGAAACCAAAACAGGAAGACACATGGCAGCTTGGCCTTGGCACTAGCAGCTTTCTGCCTTTCTGTTTACAGTCTCTTTTTAACTATGTATGTATGTATGTATGTATGTATGTATGTTATGGCCGCTCAGCCTGCCCTGGGGGTGGGGCTGGTGCAGCATGTGGTGCCGGGGATCAAACCGCGGTACCTACAGTTGCCTAAGCTTACATAACCTTGCCTAAGCAGGCACATCAGACCGCTGAGCTATCTCTCTGGTCCTCATTTTCTGTCTCTTTCCTGCCCTCATCCTTAGCATCATTTCTCTCTGCATCTTCATCATACTAAGGATATAAAAACTGCCTATAATCTCAGTACTCTAGGAGGCTCGAGCAGGAGGATTTAATGTTTAAGCCCATCCTAGGTGTCTCAGTCATTCTTCTCTTGTTGCTTGGACAAATACCTGGCATCCATAATGAAGGAAGGAAAGGCTTATTTAGCTCACAGTCGCTGGAGGTTTTGGTCCATACTTAGCTGGCTCCAAGGCTGAGTGGCACATGGCAAAGACCAACCTTTCACGGTGGCAGCAAAGAGCAAGAGAGCAAGATGGAGGAGTAGCTGCAGCCCCGCCCCAGACCAGGCTGAGCTGGCCATAACATACATACATACATACATACATACATACATGCATACATACATACATGGTTACAGAGAGGAAGCCTGTCTCCCTAAAGTTACATTCAGGCTATCTGCCCCAGGCTAGGGGAAGTACTTACACCCATAATACCAGTAGTACTAAGACCTACAATCCCAGTGGATCATGAGTTAATCTCAAACTCTAGAAGTCCTTGCCCCATGACTGCATGAGGCTTTGAGGGGGGACAACTATATATAAATCATAACACTGGGAAATTAGTCATTTAGCAAGACCCTGTCACAAAGTTTTAACAAAGGGCTGAGTACACAAGTCCAGGCTTCGATCCCCATTATTGGGAGTGATAAGGGGGGACCCAAAGCATGGCCGATCATAATCCAGTATGAGTGTTTGTTCATAAAACATCATTCTGGGGCCCGGCGGGATGGCTCAGTGGTCTAAAGCGCCTGCTTAGGAAAGCTTGGGTGGCTGCAGGGACCGCAGTTCGATTCCCGGCACCACATGCTGCACCAGTCCTGCCCTCAGGGCAGGCTGAGCCGGTCACAAAAATAAATAAATAAACAAAAGTTCTGAAACAAGAAATAAAAAAAAAATCGTTCTTTTCCACATCAATGTATTTTTATTTTATTTTATTTTATTTTATTTTATTTTATTTATTTATTTATTTTTTGCCTTTTTGAGACAGGGTCTTGCTATGCAGTTGAGGCTGGCCTTGAGCTCACTTTTGTAGCCCAGGCTGGTCTCGAACTCGCACCAATCCTCCTGCCTCAGCCTCCCAAGTGCTGGGATTATAGGCGTGAGCCACCACGCCCGGCTCACATCAATGTATTTTTAAATAAAAGATGATGCATGACTTTCTTTCTACCTATAGGCTTCCTTTGGCTGGCTCTTGAGATGCTTGAGATAGTTTTGCTGCTCAAGGTGCTATTGGGATGACCCCTGCCCTGGAAGTTGAATTAAAAAGTTCTATTGGGGGAGGCGGGGTGGGGGGGATGTTGGCCTTTCTTTTGTCTAGGACTCCCCCACTATAGAGCGTGGATCCTAGATATATCCCTACAGTGGGTGGCATGAGGAGAGATGGTAGAGACTGTGGAAATGCGGGTACTGGAGCCAGCCTTCCGGGACCTAAACCCTCCTTTTCCAGTTGCCAGGTGTCTCAGTTTGCCCATGTACTTAGTCCCTCTGCATCGCCGTTGTATTTGTCAAATAAGCCCAAACTGAAGAATCAGTGAGATGATACAGGCGAAGTATCGGTGCAGTGTCCGGCACTTAGCTCTTAATAAGTGCTAGGATTTTATGTAAGTTAGTACAATGGAGGTCATATTCCCAGAGACTTGTCAAGTAAATGCTCTCCACACAGGTTGAGCTAGGTAACCTGTGGGTAGCAACCACCACTGACCCAAGATCAGAGCTGTGTGGTGGAGAGTCGTACACACACAAGGCTGGACAGATTCTTCCTGCCTGGCCAGTCTGGAGCAAGCCCCTAGACTGAAGAGGATTTGATGTCAAATAAGTTGAATTCTGAGAGCTAGAATTTCCACACAAGGGTGATAATCTTTTGGATTCTAGGGACGAAAGAGAATTCCAGAAAGACAAGTTTTGACATTGAATGAACATCTTCCTTGATGATCTGAGCAAGGTGGGAGATCTCCAGCTAGGTGCTTCCCCAAGAAAAGTGGCAGGTTGTCCGTCCACATCCACAGGAAGGGGAGCAGAGTGACAAGGAGCCACAAGGCCCCAAACCATATGTGCTGTCAAGATGCAGTCCCTGGCTCTCTGTTGCAGCCCGATTGTGCAGCAAGCTCTTTCAGGCCTCTATTCCCCACTCAAGGAGTTAGAATCCCTGCACCCTGCCCCCCCTTGCACCATCAGTTCACCCAGCACTGCATGCTCTGGCACCAGGCTACCGATCACAATTTTTAAATGCTGTATTTGTAGTTAAAAAAGATTCTACCATAGTCTGGGGAGAGCTCCGTGGCACAGGTACCTGCCTGGCAAGTGCAAGGTCATGGATTCGAACCCTGGTCCCACACACACACAAAAAAATCGACTGTGTTCTAATCTTCAATTATATGTAGAAAGTTGATAGGTAGGCTAAGAGAAGGCAAACTCAATAGGATCTGAGTCTGAGCATTTATTTTGTGTGCGTAGGATATGTATGTGTGAATATAAAATGTATACGTGCATACACACACATGCGGACACGCAAAATAAGCTTTAGAAAAGGAATCACACTAATTTAGAACAGACATGCTGGTAATAAAAGTCAGGCCACTTGCGGAGCACGTGTCCCATTCCTCTTCCACGCACTCGTCTCTTTTCAGCCTTGTATCCCTGTGAGCCGCTCTCATTCCTCGTAGGACAGCTCTGAGGTCCAGAAATCTGAGAGACCAGCTGACGCTCAGGCCGTTCGGCTGGGATTTGAGCCAGCTTTTCCAGGCTTCTGGGCTCAGGACGCCACACTCTGCTGCTTCTCTGATGAGAAAGGTCCCAGAACTGGCCAGCGGCAGAACTAGTCCTACACTTCTGCTTTCTTTGGTGTCTAAAATCTAAAGGTGAAGTGATTCTGTCAGGATCCAGGCATCTGATTTACATGCACTGAACCTGAGAATTTGAATTCTCTTTCTCTCTTTCTCCTCCTTCCCCCTCTCCCTTCCTTCATTTTCCCTCTTCTCTCCCTCTTTCCATCCAAACTCAGCGAAGTTGAAGCCAAATGACACTCAAGTAGGATAAGTGCAAAAGATTTTGTGCCTACTTCTAACTAAGAAACACTTTTGTTAAAGTTATTTAAATGTATATTATTCTATTTGTAGGTTTAATGATATTGTAGACCTAACCTAAGCACTATATAAAGTTAAATGGTTTTCATGTATTTGTGTGTAGATGTGTGTCTGTCTGTCTGTCTGTCTGTCCATCTCTGTCTGTCTGCCTGTGTCTGCGTCTGCCTGCCTGTCTATCCCAGGCCCATCATGCCTGAGCAGTAGAGTAGCAGACATGTAAAGCGTAATTCTTATATTATTTCTGTGTATTATTCCTGTACCCAGTCAGTACTCAATAAAACTACACTCATTTGCACACACATATAATACACACACACACACCTCCAATTGCAAACCTAACAGATACATATTGCTACTTAAATTTATATTTAAATATTTTAAAATAAAGTGTTATTTCTTATTCTACCCTGTATTTCCAGTACCAAATAGGTTAGTGGCCATGTGTTTCTATGCAGCATAGAAACATTTTCTGTCCCTGAAAAACTCTTATGGACCTTCTTATTCCAGAAGTGGAGCAATGGTTAAGAACATTGGGAAAGGTGAGGAGGTTTGGTAGATTTCAATCCCACTTTTTTCAGTCCTGCTTTTTCTTCACTGTTGCTTTTCATAGGAGAAGAAGAAACTCAAGAAAAGAAGAAAACTGGAAGAAGCAACAATGCAGTTGGTTAAGCAAGAGGAATTGAAAAGACTTCATAAAGCTCAGGTCAGAAAACAAACCTGATGTGAGGTAGGGGGCCTGAGGCTGCGGTCCCAGGAATCGGGATGGGAAAGCTCTTTGGGCATCTGCACTGGCTTGGGGTGAAGGCAGGCTGGAGGACAGGCAGCCTCTCTTCTCCTGCTCTGTGGCCATCTTGACGACTCCAGCTCCATCCAGCCCTAGTGGAGCTCTAGGGCCAGGGAACCCAGGTCCTGAGCTGGACCCTACCCAGCCATGTTTCCCTGTGCAGTTAGGGTCCTGAAAAGCAAGGCTGAAACCAGAGCTAGCCTGCGGCCTTGGGGCTGCTGGACCATACTGACCTGTAACCATTACTTTCATGTCCTGGTCTCTGAGGGCACAATTCTTCTACCTATCTCTAACTGTGTCTGTGTTAAAGTGACAGCTAGGAGGGGCTGTCTCCATTGTAGGATTAGCTGAAGAGTTAAGATTCCAACATCCAGTAGAGATTCATGACCTAGTGGCTTAGTCCAGTCATGTCTGCTCAGCTCCATCAGAGACAGGAAATAACAAAGCAGAAAGTCTGGGCATTCCCTGACTACCTGATGATCCCAGGCAAGTCTTAAAGAACAGTTGGATTTCGGCACAATAGGCCTTGGAATAACCTCTTAATCCATTTACCCTTCCTTCGCTTTCTCCAATTATGCCATTTCTCTGGCCATGTAATCCTGAGTGTTGGCTACCTGCCTAGTACTATAACAGAATGCCTGAGATAATCAAGTTAAACGGTTGAAAGGTTTGTTTGGCCTCACAGTGTCAAGGTTCCAGTTTGCAGTCAGTCGGCCCTGCTGCTGTGGGCCTGCAGCGGGGCAGCATATCATGGCAGGAAGCTCAACTTAAGCAACTTTCTCACCTTCTGGTGGCCAGGGAGTGAACAGGGATACAGAGGAGAGACTGGGGTCTCAATACAGTGACCCCTTCAAAGGTACAGCGCCAGTAATCTAAGTTCCGGCAGGCCACATCTTTAGGTTCCTCCGAAGAACACCATCAAATAAGATCAAGCCTGGGATGCTGGGCCTGTGGGGGCCATTCCAGACCCACACTGTAGCATGGTGTGAGTTGTTTACATCAAGAAGGCAGCCACTGAATCCAACCTCCTGTACCCTTCCTGGTCGCTGGCTCAGGAACCACCTGCACCCGTGAACAGAGACCTACGAGCTTACCTCTGTCTCAACTTTTATTTATTTATTTATTTATTTATTTATTTATTTATTTATTTATTTTAAAGAATTTTTTTTTCTTGTTTCAAAACTTTTGTTTAT